>CAWUFW010023122.1:0-81845 GCA_963921515.1 Calotriton arnoldi | reverse complement strand
GCAGAATACCCCACTAGACACCAGGGAGTCCTTTAATTATGTAAAGGAAGCAACCCCTTGGGCAAGGGTCGCTTCCTTAGGGGGAAATTTTTTTAAAGACTTTTCTGCCCCCCCCCTGGGGACAGATTGCCTGGGGTTTTTGGCATTTCTGGCCCCAGGGGGGGCAGGAAAGCCCACTAGAGCTAGGGATACTTTAAAAAAAAATCGGAAGCGACCCCTTGGGGAAGGGTCGCTTCCAGGGGCCACATTTGGTTAATGTTTTTTCTGCCCCTCCTGGGGACAGATCTGCCCCTTTTTTTGGGCCTTTTTGCCCTAGGCGGGAGGGGGGAGGCAGAAAACCCTACTAGGCACCAGGGATTTATTTCTTTTGCAAGGGGGGCACATTTCTGTCTGCTGTTTTCTGCCCCACCCTCAGACAAGCTCACCCGATCCCTTGGGCAAGTTCACCCCCCATTTTTCACAGCCCAATTTGAAGGCCCATCTGGCAGATTGACCATTTGGGTAGTGACATAGCGTGTTATAATGTTAATTGTTTTATTTCTTGTGAATTGCAATTGTAATGCTTTATTTCTCCCTTTTTGTTCTAGTTGAAAGCTTTTGCTCTTTAGACTGTTCCAGGTTGCGGTTTCGTTACTTTTGGTTCCTGCTGTTTGTGTAGTTGCTTGTGTTTGGTAAGAGACTTTTTTTGTACAATGTAAATGAGTTTCATTTCTCTGCATGAATGTGTTTTTTGCAAATGGTGTAATAATAGCAGTATGTTTGGCTTCTGTTTTTTGAGTGTCAAAAACTTTTTGCATTAGTGCTCGATGTGTATTTTGTTGTCTTGTGAGTAATTGGTTTTGTTTTTTTCTTTCTAGTGGGATATCGTTGGTTTTTGCTGTCTCTCTGCAGAGTAGGTGCTGGTGAGTGTATCTGTCTCTTGCAAGTGAATTGTATAGTTTGAGTATATAGATCTTTGTGATGAAGGCACACATTTTTTTTTACTTACTTATTTTGCACAGTGTTGGTTGTTGTTGACTTGTTTGTGCAGTCTCCTTTCTTAGTAAGGATAATGGCTAGCCGCAGGATTACTGCTCAGCAGGTTGTTGGTATGCTCTTTGAGTCTTCCTCTGACCCTGGTTCAGAGACTGACTCTGCATCTGAGGCAGAGGAGGGAGCGGAAGATTCAGGCAGTGAGTTTTCTCTCCAAATGGAGTCATCGGATGATGAAGCTACTCTCAGTGCGGATGAAGCTACTCTTAGTGCGGATGAAGTGCCTGTTTTAGAGGAGGACATCGATGTGCCGATAGTGCAGCAAGAGGCATCTGGGCTGCAGCCTGGGGCTGCAAGGCTTCCAGTTGGAAGTGATGACCTCTGGGTTGCCCCAGGCATGGAGCAGCCGGCATTGCCAGACTTTACTGGTGTTCCAGGGTGTAGAGTGAATACAGAATTTTTTTTGCCGATACAATTTTTTCAGTTGTTTATGGACGATGTGTTTTTGGCAGAGATTGTTGAGCAGACTAATTTGTATGCCGAACAGTTTTTGAGGGACAACTGTGCCAGCCTTAAGCCCCACTCTAGAGCTACCCGGTGGACTCCCACGAATCTGGAAGAGATGAAGAAGTTCTTCGGTTTAACTTTTTTGATGGGCTTGCTAAGGAAGCCATCAATGTCTTCATATTGGTCTACTAGTCCCTTGATGGCAACGGCTATATTTCCGGCAGTCATGAGTCGTGATAGGTATTTGCTTCTGCTTCGGATGCTGCATTTTGTCGATAATGGTTTAGCGTTGCCACGAGATCACCCTGAGTGTGACCGTCTTTTTAAGATTCGGCCTGTCATTGATCACTTTGTTGATCGATTTTCTGAGATCTATGCTCCAGGGAAAGAAATAGCAGCGGATGAGTCTTTGGTCTTGTTCAAGGGCCGCTTGGTTTTTAGGCAATACATTCCTAGTAAGAGGGCACGCTATGGAATTAAGCTGTATATGCTGTGTGATAGTAGGACTGGATATGTCTCTAATTTCAGGGTATACACCGGTAAGGAATCCAGGATTAACCCCCCTGGTTGTCCGTCAACTTTTGGAGTGACTGAGAAAATTGTGTGGGAACTTGGTAGAGGACTTTTTAACAAAGGCCACCATTTATATGTAGATAACTTCTACACTGGTGTGCGGTTGTTCAGGGAATTGGCCAAAGTGGACACTGTTGCTTGTGGCACAATCCGCTCTAACCGTAAAGGTTTCCCAAAAGAACTTGTTTGTCAAAAGCTTGTGCGGGGACAGTGCAGTGCATTGCGTTGCGTTGCGAGGAACTTCTAGCTGTGAAGTTTTCAGACAGGAGAGATGTCTACATGCTGACTACCATCCATGATGAAAGCACTTCACCTGTGACTGTTTGGGGTCAGGTTGCTGAAGCGCCCAAACCTGTGTGCATTTTAGACTATAATAGGCACATGGGTGGTGTTGATAGAGTAGATCAGAGTTGGAACCTTACACTGCTCTTCGTAAGGCTTACATTTGGTATAAGAAGTTGGCTATCCATCTTTTCCACTTGGCAACCTTTAATGCTTTTGTTGTGTTCAAGGATTCTTGTCCTGAGTCAAAGATGACTTTTGCTAAGTTTCAGGAGTCTGTAATAGGCAGCCTTGTTGTAGTGGAACAGGCAAGTGTTCCTAGAGTTGGAGTGGTGGAGGATGTGGCTAGATTGAAAGATCGCCACTTTCCTGATCACATTCCTCCCACACCCTCCAAAGACTTACCCAGTAGGAGATGTAGAGTCTGTTGGTGAAGAGGTACGCGGAAGGAGACTCCTATGTACTGCCCTGAGTGTCCTTCTAACCCTGGGCTTTGTGTGCCTGCTTGTTTTAGAGTGTACCACACGCAAAAGAATTTTTGGGAGCATCCATGAGTGGTAAAGTGAACTTCCTGGTCTCTATTGTTTAATATTTTTTGTTCAGTTTCAAGGTTGGCATTTGTGTAGTGTATTTAGTTTCAGATTTTGTGTTAGTAGATTTGTATCTATTTGCAATTTGTTTGTGTTTTCTTTTTTGTATAAAAAATCCTAAATGTGATGGCGGTATGCGTGGAGTGGCGCTTGGCTGGCGGTGTGTTTGGACTGGCGCTTGGCTGGCGGTGTGTGTGGACTGGCGCTTGGCTGGCGGTGTGTTTGGACTGGCGCTTGGCTGGCGGTGTGCGTGGACTGGTGCTTGGCTGGCTGTGTGCGTGGACTGGCGATTGGCTGGCTCTGTGCGTTGACTGGTGCTTGGTTGGCGGTGTGCGTGGAGCGGCGCTTGGCTGGCTGTGTGCGTGGACTGGCGCTTGGCTGGCTGTGTGCGTGGACTGGCACTTGGCTGGCGGTGTGCATGGACTGGCGCTTGGCTGGCGGTGTGCGTGGACTGGTGCTTGGCTGGCGGTGTGCGTGGACTGGTGCTTGGCTGGCGGTGTGTGTGGACAGGCGCTTGGCTGGCGGTGTGCGTGGACTGGCGCTCGGCTGGCGGTGTACGTGGACTGGCGCTTGGCTGGCGGTGTGTGAGTAGTGACTAGCTGCTGGTCACTACACACACTGCTAGCAAACGCCACTCCACGCAATCCGTGAGCTGGTGTGGTTGCTGTGTCAGGAATGTGGGCGTGTGAAAGTGATGGGCCCTTGAATGGCACTGTCTGCTGGTGTGAGTGTTGTAATGTGCTGGGCCCGCGGCTGGTGGTGTGAATGGTTTTGTATGTGTCACACGTATGAAAGGTGTATGAATGGCCTGTAAAGAGGTTGGTGCCTTGTCGTGGCTTTACAGCTCACGAGCTGTGAGTCAATGGTTCAGTTTCTCGTCCTTTCAATTAGTAACAGTGCATTTCATTTTTGTGAAATCTCTGGTTAATACAACTGTATATACTGAACCATCACTCACCCTCGTGCCAAATTCAACCAGTATGTCTGTGTGCTTGAGGAATAGGTGGTTGTGCAGAAATATTTGTCTTTTCTGTCTTTCTCAAGCCGGGTGTACCTTATCCCTTTTTGTGAATGTTGTAATGTGTTGGTTTCGTGCCTGGTGGTGTGAATGGTCTTGTGTGTATCACAAATGAAAGGTGTGTGAATGGCCTGTAATGCGGTTGGGGCCTTGACGTGGCTTTACAGCTCACGAGCTGCGAGTCACTGGTTCAGTTTTTTGTCCTTTCAATTATTGACAGTGCATTTCATTTTTGTGAAATCTCTTGTTAATAAAATTTTATATACTGAACCATCACTCGCCCTCGTGCCAAATCCAACCAGTATGTGTGTGTGCTTGAGGAATTGATGGCTGTGCAGTAATCTTTGTCTTTTTTCTCTATGCCAAGGTGTACATTCCATCTAAGAATAACCTACCAACTGTAGATATTGTCGTAAACTAAACACCCATGGGAGTACATGGTGATGTCTCTCTTGTGGATCCCAACAAGTTATCTTACCCAAAATGTCCTGCAAACCTCAAATTGTGTCTGTCACATTTTTCTTGCATTATTGTGCCAACATTTTCACACTGCAGACAGAAACAACAAATTTCCTACCCCCGCCTTTTTCTAACTATCCCAATAGAAATGGTACCTCACTCGCGTGGGTGGGTCAAGGACCCGCGACAGGCAAGGGCCCAAAACCTAGTGAGGCGACATCAAAATTACCTATCACAAACTAACCTGGTTTTCAAGTGGGGTCCCATGAGGTTTTGGCCCCGGTGTTGGCAGCCAGCTAGGGAAACAGAAGAAGAAGCAAATCTGATTCAACTGAAAGCAAGATGGCGATCGCGTAGATCACCATAGCGGAGCTCTCACCCTCGACCCTTGAAGCACCACGAAAGCACCCTGCTGATCGGCTTACCTGCAGGAAATAGAGACATTATACGGAAGCAGACGTCCGGTCGGTGGGCATCAGAGGTTTTCTCATCTTCCCAGCAACGAGTGGAGGCTGTCAGCAAGTCTGGCATGTCTGCCATGGAATCCTCAGGGGCGCGCTGTGTGATTACTGCAACGGAGCGGAGGTGGAGCAGCCTCTGCGCGAGCCCTGGTGTGAGTAGCGTCTTGGCTGTGAGACTTGCCCGATCTCTGCACAACACCTTGAGGTCGTGGGCGGATCTCGCTGCCTCTGTCAGTTTAGCATTTGCGCGGAGGACACGGGCTGCGGTAACGGACACAATTTTGATATTCGAGAATAAAGGAATACCTCCTAAAACATCGAGGCAAGTAAAAGAGACCCTGGGGCGGAATATAGCCCAGCCACAAGGATCAAGACAGGAGTCCCCACCGGCAAATGCAGAGATCAATGCAGGTAAGCCCAGCGAGCCCGGTATTACTAAAAAAACAGCAATATAATATGGGGGCAGGGAAGCAGAGTAATCTAATGGAGCGGGACAAACCGGGAGCAAGAAAACAATCGCACCCAAAACTGCAGCGGATTTAGGAGCAATATCTGATGGGGATAATGCAGCCATCACTCCTATTCCACCCCAACCAGCCATCACGGACTTCTTTAAAATTAAGGATGGACCAGGGGGCCAGACTCCTAATGAATCCTCATATAAAATAGGCTCTGGGACACCAGAATCAAACTCTGGAGAAAACGCGAGCGACAATACAGGGGTGCACAGGAAGGAACATGAAGGAAATGAAATACCATATAATGTGGCAGATAATGATATATCGTTGACCAGTACTTCAAGTTTGCCTCCACTAACTGGGATGAGGGACCAGGGAGTAGCAGCCAGTGTAGAAGGAACTCCGAGAGAGGTGCCCCAGGGAGGCACCGGGGTTGAACCCCATACAATGTCCGACCCTCAACCCTATGTGCAGCCTACTCAGCCTTCAGGTCCTCACAACACAGGCCCTGACGGTCTATTAGTATCCGATATCATATCTGATGGATAAATTCTTCTCTCTCACGAAGGACTCGCACTCAGGAGCTTCCGAGTCCGGACGTATCGAAACAGAGGCCAACGCATCAACCTCTGGCTCTAGTCCGCTTGAGGCACCCGAGACTGCCTTTAAACATCAAAAATACCGAAGGAGCTCTAAAGGATCTAAGGGCCACACTGAGGCACGAAAAAAGAAGGGAAGACACATCTCCGGTTCAGGGCTGAAATGGGACTACCCTCATACAAGGATCATGGGTCGTATGGATCCAGTGTCTGCACAGGCTGGAAGCTCCTTAGTTGAACAGCAGGGCGAGGCAACCACTAATAAAAACCCAGCTCTGACTTTGATTTTGGAGTCAATTAGAGATCATCTGGCGGAGACCAGGGCGGATGGAAAGAAAGCAAGACAAGCCACAAAGAAATTGGAAGGTGCAGTACGGAAAGTGGGGAGAACCTGTGTGGGGATCGGAGAACGGCTGGACGCTGTGGAGGAGAGAACATCTGTTGTTGAAAAGGATTTGGCAGTTGTAGGAGAGCAGACAAAGACTCATGAAGCTCAACTTACAGATGTCAACGGGAACCAGAGGAATTGGAAAACTGTCAGAGAAGAAATAATTTGCGATTTCTGTGGATTAAGGAGGGTCTGGAAGGGGATGACATCCGTTCTTTCATTCTGGACCTCCTTAAAGATGCCTTTCCTGAACTCACAGGGTGGGACTGGGAATGGGAAATACAGAGGGTTCACAGGTTTCCATTTGCTCGCAATAAAATCCATAGCCGAGACTCAAACCAGTCGAGGGCGATTTTGATCTTTTTCGGTAACTTCTCGCTTAGGCAGGAGATTTTTGAGAAAGCCCGTCCTGAGCCTAGAAGGCAGTTAAAGGGATCTTCTTTCTTTATCCTCCCTGACTTCTGCCACATAACTGTTGAGCGTAGATGGCGTCTACAACAGTTAATTAAACCTTATCAAGATGCTGGTTTTGAGGCATTTTTGCTGGCCCCGGCTAGGCTGAAAACTATTGTGAGAGGGTCTGTAAAGTTCTTTACTTCCGAGATACAGGCCAGAGAGCATCTGGATCAGGCTCAGGCAGAGAAAAGAAATGTATACACAGTTCGTTAAAGGGATTTGGGCCAAATCCCACAAGATAGGGGCGATAGGGGTGTTTATCATATAGTTGGTATACGGCAAAGTCGTTCCTGCCCTATCTCTCTCCTTTTTTTTTTGGTCTTATTTCTCTCCTTTCTCTGCAGCTCCTTCTTTCTACACTACGGGCCTCTATAAAAGGGAGAAATCTGCTCCTCGGGGGGCTTTCTTTGCGTTATCAATGGATAACTTAGGTTGCAATTATGGCTCAGTGCACAGGAGGGTCAGGGGGTGGGGGGCTACAGTGTTTCTCGCTATCTCTATCGCACAGACCTGGTTGGTCTGGCTGCTTTCAAGGGTAGGGAGAGGGATGAGGGAGGGGGGATTGCGAGTGGGGTTTCGGGTTGGGGGTTACTTGGTAAAAAGTTAGTATGCAATTTGCAGCTAAAGAAGTTTTTTTTTTTATTAGAATTTTGGGAAGCTTTAGAAGTTGATGAACAAAGTGTGTGTAAGAGTCGATCAGAGAGTTTGTTTCTTAGACAGTATGATGATGATAACAGAGGGAAGGAAATTTGTTTGGGCAAGATGATGTATTGGCACTATGGTTAAGGTACGCATAGCCACCATAAATATCTATGGTTTAAATGACGGGGCTAAAAGGAGGAGGATCCAAGACGATCTTAAATTTTTACAAGCTGATCTGCTCTGCCTCCAGGAGACCCACATAGCCTGCAATGACAGTAATGCGCTCAATTCTTTAGGTTTATAAGTTGTTGCCCATACAATTCATAATGTGAGGACTAAGGGGGGTGGCCATTTTAACGAAAGGTGGGTTCATTACGTATGGGAGAAAGGCAGTGGAGAAGAATGGCAGATGGATAATACTGGAATGTAGAGGAGGGTCAGACACATTTACGCTATGCTCAGTCTATTCTGCAGTATTAGACGATCCCGACCTGCTGAATTTTTTAGCTATTGAGCTACCCTCGTAGCCTGCATCTTATATAGACTGTGGGGACTTAAACATTAATGGATCCAGAGGAGTTCCAGAGAGGGATGGGGCATCAAGTAAGGGGCATAAACCTCAATCATCTAGGGCGATTAAAAACTTTTTAAGGGATATCGGTCTGGTGGATGTATGGCCCAGCCTGATGGCCCAGGAGCCAGGATATACTTATTACTCAGCACCCCACAGCAAGTTTGCCAGGCTTGACTATTTGTTAATCTCACCATCTCTACTCAAGGAGGCCCGGGTGAAGCTCTTTCCCAGGGTGATGTCAGATCACAATCCCCTCGTTTTTGAATATTCCCTGGCAGGGCTAAGAAAGGAGCTAAAGAGGTGGACTTTCGAGAGAGCACTCCTTTTTGATCAGGAGTATGTTAACTATATGAAGGGCTGGATTGGGGAGTTTTTTAGTAATAATAAGGATAGTGCTTCCCCCGGAATGATATGGGATGCTTTTAAAGCGTCAGTAAGAGGCAAGACGCTTCCATATAGCTTGATTAAGGCGCTGCTCAGATTAAAGGGCTCTATCAAATACTTGCTCTCCTCGAGACAGAACTAATTAACACTGTGAATAACGGAGGCGATATCACCTCAGTTATGAATCTAATAATGGTTACCAAAGCCTTTCTGAATGATTTCAATGCCGAGAAGACAGCGGGTAGATACCTTGCAAAGAGGCAGCAGTGTTATGAATATAGTGAAAATGTTGGCCGATTATTAGCAGTCAGGGCCAGGCAACAGGTCGCAGCAGGGCATATCAAGCAGGTCAGGAATATGGAGGGAAAAATAGTGTCAGATCCTCCAGATATCAGGGAGGCGTTTAGTGAGTTCTATGAGGAATTATTTACAGCCCCACCTGTAGGGGGTCCTCATATGCATGATAAATGGTGCAAATTTGCTCCGAATGGGAGGGTCTCCCGGGAGGAGGGCCTCCTGTTGGGGTTGGAAATCTCTCAGCAAGAGCTCCACCTGGCTCTCCAAGCTCTCCCATCAGGTAAGGCTACGGGGACTGACTGTATACCACTAGAATTTTATAAAACCTTAGTTAACGAGATTTCCCAGAAAATACTTGGATTATTCAAAGAGGTTAGGGATGGAGCGGCACCACCAGGTTCATGGGGCACCACCAACAAGAAACTGCAGTGACCGAAGGGCCACAACGTACATTACACAAACTACCAGGGGGTCACTACCCATGCAGTAACTGTAGCGTATGTCATCTCACTTCAGCCACCAAAAAGGTGGAGTTTAATAACAAAATGACCTGGGAACTACGAAAATTTACCAATTGCAACACTGCAGGTGTCGTATATCTGATTACCTGCATCTGTAACCTCCACTACGTAGGGATGACCACCAGGAAAGTCAGCACCAGAATAGTGGCACACCGAAGTAACATTAGGTGCAAGCGAGCCACAACAAAAATGACATCACACTTCATAGAGAAACAACACACCCCCAATGACCTGAGGTTGGTGGTACTGGAACATATAAAGAACCATGACAATCTGGAACAAAGGCTCCTCGAGAAAGAACAACGTTGGGTTTTCAAGTTACGCTCTGACAGCCAGAGCCTAAATGACAACATTCCTTGGGGCCAGTTCACAAAATGAACCTGATAATAATGATAATTACCAATATTGCCAATACGGATTGCTAGGCAGTGTCTGCGTAAAATACTGAAGGCACAATTAGAATATATGGCGCCTGCGCAGCACAACCCTTTCATCAACAATATTTACTGGCATTTCCCCAGGTAGTTTACAACGGGGACCACACACCTGCACCTGTATGTCAAGAGGCAGTAAGAAATACCCAAGCTGTGTTGGTTCCCACGGGAAATATACACCTCTTGAAGGTCATAGGAACAGTCATTTTCAC
Source organism: Calotriton arnoldi (assembly GCA_963921515.1). Taxonomy (NCBI): domain Eukaryota; kingdom Metazoa; phylum Chordata; class Amphibia; order Caudata; family Salamandridae; genus Calotriton; species Calotriton arnoldi. Next base: position 72,018 of record CAWUFW010023122.1, on the reverse strand, counting down.
AGAGCATTGGGTTCCATAAACAACATCCCAGTTGTTGTCATCACGATATCCACAGGGACTATACATCTGCCCCTGTATATCATAAAATTCCAAACATCGACTTACAAGTGAAGATGTAGTCTTTTGCACTTTAAAACCAGCCATATTATTAGGAAGGGGGCCCTATGGTACCTATATTACAATAACTCGCTACCCAACCCCAGGCTATTTATTTATTTATGTTCTGTCTCTATGCCTTTTATCTAGATTTTTTCCAGCCAACACCAGTTTTGGAAAAACTCGCCGACCCCAAGAGGGCGGACTCCTTTTGCCATTTGGCGGCGGCCATCTTGGCAGGGTTACCGCACTAGTCTTCTTAGCAATGACCGGGCGGAAACACTGGCTTCAAATACCAGCACCTGAATGAGACGTGCTAATATGCGGTCTCGAGGGGAACGAATAGGTAGTGATCCGTTGAGGAGAGCTCACATCAAGTAAGTCCTTTCCTTTTCAGGCGACGAGATAAACCGGGCAAACTGCGGAATCGACCACGGCAGTCGCTTTTTTCCGCTTAGTCGTTTCCTAGAGAGAGAGGCCATTAATTACACTCTGTCCTTCCTTTCAGAATACGAGTACGAGCCCTCATCCCCTCAAGATCATGGGGCACAATTTTGCTTCCCAATAAGTATGTGATTAAGTGTTTTGAACATATTGAATGTTTGTGTGTCATGTTTTGTAAAGTCACGTGGTGTATGTTTTATTAATGTCACTCACTCGAGAAAGCAGCAATGTGTTTTTCTTTCTATTAAGCACGGTGGAAACACGAGTTTACTGCTAAATTCACACACCTTAGAGGAACATTATGTGTGAAAAACCGATATCCACATGGAATATACTTACCGACCTCGATTGGGGGGCGCCTGTTCCCATAACAATGTTCTTCTTTTTATCCCACAGATACTACGTGACTAATGGTTTATCGTATGTATTAACTAACGCATGCTTATTAGTTGCAGCGTTCTTTTGATTATTTTCACTATTTTACCTCAATTTAGGTCACTTTTGGAGTGGTACACACAGGGCGGGACCCTGTGTTGTCCTGAAGAAGAGCTCTGGGGAGGCTCGAAACATGTTGACGTATGCTAGGGATCCCTAACCCATTATAGCTAGGTTCTCCCAGCATCTCACCCTGGTTTTAGACATACCGACTAGGAGCCAGAATAAAGTTATTTCGCCCACTAGGTAGGTATTTTTAACTCACTTTTTCCACTCCACAACACCACTGCACTACACATAGTTCCTCACAAAAGTGCTCCTACGTAACGTCGCAAGTCGCAGCACGCCTCAGTCCGCAGCAGATTGAGATGGCCCCTATTATGAAGCATGTCACCAAGGGGAAACCCTGGTGAGTGAGGGGACTCAAGAAAGAAAAACTTTTCTTTCCTGCTGATTTTCCGACTCAGAATGAGCGAAAATCCTTCCCTTTATTGCTAGGTTCTTTATCCGACATCTCGGATTTTGTAGGTCTACTATTGTTTTAGGAGGGTGGACCTAGCATACACCTTTACCTCCCCCCGTCTTCTGATCTTGCACCACCAACATTTTCATCTTTTTAAAGAAAGGTAAAGATCCCATCAATCTGGGCTCCTATAGGCCTATAACACTTTTAAATAGTGACACTAAATTATATTCAAAGATTCTTGCTACCCGATTGAATAAGGTAATGCACCACCTGGTATCAGTATGGCAGCATGGCTATATCCAGGGGAGGGGGACTGCTGACCATGTTAGGCACGTTATCTCACTTTTCGATGCCACTGAGGCCCTCACGAAACCTATGGGGGTGGCCTTCTTGGATGCCGAGAAGGCTTTCGATAGGGTGGCTTGGAGTTATCTATGGAGGATTTTGGAAGCCAATGGTCTAGGGGCTTCCTTTCTTAGAGCAGTACAAATTTTATACATTAATCCTACAGCGCGATTGCAGATAATGGGGGAAGAGTCTGAGATTTTTTCAATTGGCAGGAGAACTAGGCAGGGGTGTCCTTCCTCCCCTCTGCTATTCGCGCTATATATAGATCCTCTTCTCAGGCGGCTGGAGGTTTCTCCAGATATTGTTCCTATAAGTCTACAGGGTTGGGATATGAAACTATTGGCATATGCCGATGACGTGCCAATAATCACCTCCGAACCTGATAGAGCACTGTCTGCGGTTGAAACCATTGCAGAAAATTTTGGGACACAATCGGGATTTTCTTTGAATAAGGCAAAAACTCAGATCATGATAAATAGATTTACCACTTCCTCCGACAGTAGGATCGTGGAGGAAGCAATTTATTTAGGAATACACATCACGGCTTAGGTGGAAGATATTGTAGATATAAACTTGGCCCCTATAACGGGGAAAATTAAGAACGACATGCGGCGATGGGATAATTTAAAACTGTCTATTATTGGTGGGAAACAACCTTTACATTGCGGCCATTAGACTGCGATACCTTTACAACACGGCCGTTAGAACGACCGCGTTGTTACAACGCAATGCCATTACTACGCAAGTCATTACATCGACTTGCAGTAGATGGCGCTCTAACATAAGGAATAGTATAATTTACTATTCCAACACCTTCCCTACTGTTGCGTCGATTGGAGTTGGAATAGTAAATTATACATTCCTAATGTTACGGCGCCTTCTACTGCAAGTCGATATAATGACTTGCGTAGTAATGGCATCGCCGTGTTACCTACCGCGTAGTAAAAGCACGCGTTGTAACGTGCTATATTCATTATTGGTAGATGCAATTTGATTAAAATGATGATTTTAACTAAATTACTGTATATATTTCGTACGATCCCTTTGGAAATACATAATGATTGGTTCAGACTAATTGAGAGAGAGGTGGTTAGATTCATTTGGTCGTATAGTAGAACCAGAAGATCCAATGTATTTTTGTCCCTCCCTAGGGATAGAGGCGGACTGGGGCTCCCTAACTTTAAATGATATTACCTCGCCGCAACTCTGCAATACTATTGGCCTCTCTTCGGAATCAGATCGAGGGAAGAAAATGATACCAGTTTTATTCCGTCAATCTTTGAGATTTTGATTGGATCACGGGCTAATGGCTGCCTCTTAAAGATTTACGAACCAAGTTATTTCAAAAGAACACGGTTTAAGACTAATTGCTGCATTCCGCAACTGGGCAGGCGTCCGTAAAAAACTGGGGGTGGGTAGGTTTAGTAGATACACCCCTTTGGTTGGTAATGATCTACTACCAAAGGCTCTACAGGATGATTGCCTGGTAAGGTGGGAAAAAGGGGGTCTCTACAGGATAGCGGACCTTTTGGAGGGGGACCATATAGCATCTTTTGAAACAGTTAGGGAAAGATTTAACATCGGCCATCGGGATTTCTTCAAATTTCTGAAATTAAGGGATTTCCTTCTTAAAAAAGCTGGTGGCGCTGCTGGCTTTTCACAGGTATCCCTGCTCGAATTATTAATAAGGTCCTCTTGCTCTTCGATCTCACAACTGTATGGCTGTCTGCTGGAAGGGGTCACGGATGATCAGGACAAGCATGGCTGAGATGGCAGGACAGGTTAGGGGTCTGGGACTCCCGCTTCCTGGAATCATTAGAGATGGGCAACTCCATACTATGTTCTGCAAACTTGTGGGCACAACATTTTAAAACCCTTTTCGACCTGTATATCACGCCCGCAAAAATTGTGAAGTGGGGAGGAGTGGAAGGGACTCAGTGCTTCAGGTGTAAGACACATGGTGCGGACCTGGTCCATATCTTTTCTACATGCCCCAATATTGAGTCAATTGGCCGAGAAATATCCGGCTTTTTGCGGCATGTACTGAAAGAGGATGATCCGCTGTCACCGCAGCTCATGCTATTAGGTGTCACTGAACAAGATGGGAAAATTGGAGATGAGCTTACGTTCATAGCAATGTCAGTACTTAGACTCTGTGTCGCTTCAGCCTGGCTAGACCCTTCTTCCCCGACTTTTCAGCAGTGGAAAGGTCGATTTATGCACATATTCAATTTGGAAAAAGCCCTTTATGAACGTAGAGGCAGAAAGGGCAGGATTAAAGGGCCATTAATTGCCTGGACGGCTCAACTTGCCCAGGACGAATTAATACTGAGGCAATGACTAATTATATTTTTCGAAATGTAATGAAATCTCATGATGATTTTTATGATACAGGTGTCTGTATTGTACCTATACCCGTGATAACCCGTGTTCGTGTTGTCACTTTTTTTCGTAGACACTTCCTCGGTATTTCGGGATTTATGATTATTGAAATTCGAAGGATCTTAGATATCAGCTCTTAATCTGTTCGACCTCATGCCCGTATAGTCATGGTATGTCTATTTTCTTTTGTGAATGATTTACATTAGCTGCACAGTACTGATTGACGTAAAGGAAATATGGTTTCTTTGAAATGTACTTATATGTATTTTGACTTTTGCTGCATTCGCATTTCCTCTGTTTTTTTCTTGAACTATATCAAACTAAAAATTATTTATAAAGAAAAAAAAAAAGGAAAACGTTCTTTGACTTAGGATAAACATGGGCTAACTTGCATGTACTTTGATGACAATTCCTATATCACACAACACTTAGGGGGCGATTCCAATCTCGTTTGGAAGGGCTCCAAACTGGATTCGGAAGAAGCAAATCTGATTCGGAGCGTATGTTTCAGACCTAATCGTCTCCCATTCTAAACGACCAAGTACTATGCCAGGAAGCCGTCCACGCTGACTGAATCGGTTCTGAACCCGAATCAGTCAGTCTGAGTCATTCGGAGCCGATTCGTGCAGCTCAATGGGGGCGGCTTCCGAACGAGCGAGTACGATAACCAGTTCTGACAGCCGTACCAACTCCGTTTTGCCGAGATAAAACGGCTGTGGTATTCGGACTTCAGGAGGCCGTGGCAGGCCCCTCTTCACCCGGTGCCCTCCGAATCAGTCGCAGGGGGGTACACATGGGTCCCCCCTTTCCATGCATGCACAGTGTGGCGGGCACTATGGGGTGCCCGCTCCAGGGTGCACGCTTTTCCCCACCCACCCCTTTTTGCAATGGGAGCCTGTGTACACGTTTGGTACACAGGCTCCCATTGAGTTCAATGGGAGTCTGTTTGAACCGAGTACGTCACTATACGGAAACATCGGAATCGGTCGCTCGGACTCCCAGAGCACGATTAGTTTGGAAAGCTCTCCGGATCCGAGTTGTCCGGAGGGCTTTCCTAACGACATCGGTATCTGGCCCTTAGACTTTACACTATATATAGGTACTGTTAGGATCCTTACTACCTTTTGGTCACATCGACTAAGTCTATACGGAGCATATGTTATCTACATTACACCCGTTTGATATGGCCGCCATGTTATTCAAAGCTCAGGGGACCGCTAAGTAAAGTATCCCTCTTCTATTTTTGTTGCAATCACACTCACGTCCCATGTAGAAATAGGAGGAATGCATGGCCGGTTCTTCTCTTCCGGAGACGCTAGAAAGACTGGACCAGGACGTACATCATTGATTCTTTTCAGAACAATCCTTGCATGCACGGGCTTAGGCTTACTCTTTCTTCCAATATTTAACTGTTCTCCTCATTAACTAAATTCGCTTTATGTGCAGGTTTCTGGAAATGTTTGAGGATTTATATAATAGTGAAAAGACACGTTTTAATGTTTCTCTCACAAACATAGATATGACATTTGACCTGTTACGGTTATCTCTATGGAGACGTCCTTCCAATAATCTTATGACGAATACATGCCGTTTTTGCACTTCTTTTCTTACTTTTCAGCTAGGAGCTTACTATGGACTCCTTCACTGCACTTGGCACGTTTGGACGCCTTCTATAACATTTGTTTTTTAGGTGAGAATTTGCTACAAGTATGCATGCATTCAGCCATACTTTTCTATTGGCCCTCTTTTATACGTATATTACAGTAGTTATGCATTGAGTTTTTCAATAAGGAGGGAAGACTTACTCAACTTACCTACCTACATGGCCCACCTTTATCTATAAATGCAGAGTAGTACAAGTCTATGGGTTTACATTTTACTCTGACACCGAAATAATGTCTAATATGACAAACTGTGCCTTACAGGACCTAGATGCTTGACGTGCTTTCAGTGATTGTTTACCACACTTCACTACATGCGTCACCGTTGGCTCACACATCAATCATCAAGTGATATGTGACTATTGTATATGGTTTACACATAGTCTTGCATATTATGGACCTTGTATGCTACATATACCTCTTTTCTGTGGTGCACCCACTAGGTTTGTTTTTCTTTCACCAGTTGTGCCGGATGTTGTAATACTTCTTGAAAATACCTTTCGCAATGGGTCTGTACCAGAGAACAACAAACTACACTTGGCAGCCTTTTAGAAGAAATTATAACTTAATACAGTTACCTATCGAAAGGTTGGTCCTGTGACAACACCATGTCTCATATTTAAAAACATGTCTCCATCTCAGTTAAGAATAACAAGGTTTATGAACCTATTTCCGTATAGATTGTAATACAACGTAGTTTGACTATCTTTTATTACTAGTGATATTGGATGACAGTATACATTGCGAGATAGACTATTCTCCCACGCACCTTGTTACATACCATTAGAAATACTTTTGGATCAAGTTACGCATACCTTTGGACTGATTCCTTATCTCACTATCATACACTATAACACCACTCCTTAATTTGGGATTGACTATAGTGAAATCACATCACATTCTCTTTCTTCTCGGTTCTTTCTATATTGAACCATGTGTGTTGACTTTAATATCACCATCTAAATCTTCACAACTTGGAGGAAGACTGAACCAGATAGGAGCTTACTAGGGACTCCTTCCCAGCACTTGGCACGTTTGGACACCTTCTATAACATTTGTTTTTTAGGACATAGATGCTTGACGTGCTTTCAGTGATTGCTTACCAAACTTCACTACAGGGGACACAGTTTGCTCGCACAACACTCATCAAGTGATATTTGTGCTGGATGTTGTAATACTTCTTGAAAATACCTTTCGCAACTGGTCTGTAGCAGAGAATAACAGAGTACGCTTGGCAGTGTTTTGGAAGAAATGATGACTTAATACAGCTACCTATCAAAAGTGATATTGAATGACACTATACATCGTGAGATAGACTATTCTCCCACACATTTTACTACGGAACAGTAGAAATATTTTTGGACCAAGTTATGCATACCTTTGGACTACTTCCTTATCTCTTAAGCCTTGAAAAAGTCACGTAGTGATGAAGCACATGTCAGCTGTTTTTGAATCAAGAAACTATAAATGTGGAATGTACAGAAGAATACAAGAATATTTAATGTGTTAATAACCTGTATCTCTCCGCTAACGAAATCGTCAATGCTTGGATCTTATACTGTTGTAACACCTTAAGAGTGCTTGGGTCTCCGAGTTTATAAGTAATCCAGCTCTTGTATTTGTACTACGCTTCTGCTGCTTGCCGGTGTTAAGGTTAATGCATCTAAACTCTTCACATGATACATCTTTGGAATTGGTATGCCTAAATAACAGATTCCGTCCCAATCAGATGGTAGTAAAAAGTAGGCATTCTGCCCACAAATGTAATAAACCCCATGAATTATAATTTTGTTTCCTTATAAAATTTGCCAAGATTTGCTGTTAATTCGAATTTGTGTTCACAACCACTAATCCCTACTTGTCTAGTTCTTTTGGGTGTTTCTCTTCTATATACACAAAGTTTCCCTTTGTGTTGGTTATCATGTCTCAGTTTAGGGTAAACCATGTTTTTCCAAAAACATTTTCTTTCTTCCAAGCGTTCTCTAAAATATCTTTTTGTCAGCAGTTTGTGTCATGTTAGTTTATCTTTCTTCTAAAGCTATTATATAAGCTTTTTCTGGTGGTCGCAGTAAGCAAGTTAAAATGGTCTTGCAAACCTTGCCACTATCTACAGACCAATGGAGAAATAAATAGTACCAAACTGTATCCATCTCCCTTGCTTGTGAATGTAAATTCATACTTTCTACGAATGGTACTCAGGAAAGTATTAGATCATTATTAGAATACAAATATTCAAAATGTCTTTGCCTATAAACTAATGATAATAGAATGCTGCATGTAATAGCATAGGATAAAGGCCAGTGATAATAAGTAACTTCTTCTGAAACTGAAGTGGGTAGGTGTGCGCATTGCATCCATAGCGTCAGTATATTTTTGCACTAGCCTAGAATAAACTTTAGTACAGTAATCCTCTTTCTTATAGCTCACATAGGAATGACTAAAGGTGTCTTACCAAGCATTGTAAAGAGGATAGTAATGTTCTTTGCTTTAGGCTCTGATTCTGGCACTAAGTAAAATCCTATTAGTACTATAGTGATCATTATTACTGTTATTACGAAAATTGAACACATGATATATTTACATTTATTTCTAATGCAACACATTCTCTGAGTCAGTCCATAGAAACTTAGGGCCAGATGTATCAAGAAAGCATTTTGCGATTCCCTAATTGCGAATCACCAGGATTCGCAATTAGGGAATCGCAAAATTCAATGTATGAAGGTGTATAGTACAACTTTTGCGATTCCTAGAGGGTCGCAAATGACCTACCTCATGAATATTAAGGAGGTAGGTCGCTATTTGCGACCCCCTAGGAATCGGCAAAAATCACAGGGATGGTGGTCTGCTGAGTTCAGCAGACCACCATGTCCGTGATTGCTTTTAAATATAGCAATCTTTTTTTCTTGTAAAGCAGCCTGTTTCCCTTAAAGAAAAACGAGATGCTTTACAAAACGAAAAATGAAAAGTTTTCTTTTCATTTTTTAAGAGCAGGCAGTGGTCCATGGGACCACTGCCTGCTCCTAAAAATGGTTTTACAAACATTCACAAAGGGGAAGGGGTCCCTTGGGGACCCCTTCCCATTTCCGAATGGGTTACCACCTACTTGAAGTAGGTGGTAAAATGCGAATGTTTTGTGACCGCATTTGCGGTCACAAAACATTCATATATACAGATGCAAATCAGTATTAGGAAGGGACGCCCTAAACACACCCCTTCCTAATACTGAATCACAAACCCTTTTTGAGATTCAGTAACAGGTTACCGATTCACAAAATTGGGTTTGCTACATCAGAGAAGCATATTTTGCGTACGCAAACGGGCAGATTCTGCGAATCTGCCCCTTTGCGAAGGCAAAAAGGCTTGATACATCTGGCCCTCTGTTCAATAGTTTGTAGCAGTTTTCAGTGCATAGCTTCTTAGGTTCAGTTAATCTTTTTTTCTTCAGTAGTTGAGCTTCTAACCAGACAATCCTTAACTCTACTTCATGTTCTTCTAAAAGGTTCTTTTGTAACTCGGGCCTATGTTGATCTTCTGTAAAACAAATAAATAAAACAACAAACATCTAAGAGGCACAGTTCAATATTTTCTTTAAGTCTGGTTAGTTTCCATTTCTCTTTTCAGGGCAGTTCCAGTAGTTCAGGAATCACGGTGCACAATCATCAATGTAACATTCTAAGCAGTGTTTATGTAGTACGACCATTCAGGTGCTGAATATCTGTGACAGGGCACACATTTTCTATTCGATCTTCTTAGGATTTGCTGATTTGGATCTAAATTATCTTTGTCGCTAGACTCAGCCTCTTTGGGTATTGTTTCTAGGATTCAAGTTATTGACAGACTTCTTCTTGGATTTTTATTTTCATAGATTTTTGGCCATTTTACTTGTTGATTTACACTCTTTGTTCCAGTACTGGTTTCTTCACCTGGATTTTCTCCTTCTTGTCTTGGTACCACGTCGGTGGCACTTTCATTCAGTGATTCAATCTCTGCTTCTTTTTGTTAGAGATTTTGATGCTAATCTGTGTCACTTCAGGTACTTGCACTTGATTTTCTGTCTGCTGATCTTCACCCCTTTCCTTTTCAACTACCTGTACTGGCACTGGCACTGGTGCTGTTGGTCTGGGTGGTCTCTCGATTGGTGGTGCAACCACCAAAGCTCTGCATTCAGGATTGTAGACCAAAGGCACTTCTTCTGGATTGTTCACCCTCTTGGTGTGTGAAGCACGAACCAAACTTGGATACCAGCACATTTAACAGCAGTGTGTGTAGTCAGGATCACCAGAAGGGTCCTTTCCATCTGGGTTCAAGGCAAAGTCTTCTGAACGTAGTTTTTGATCACGACCCAATCACCAGGATTGAGGTTGTGGCACTGTTCTTGATGTGGGTCTTGTGTGGCAGCTGAAACCTGATGAGTGATAGAATGAACCCCAACAGCTAATCCCTTGCAGTAGTCTAATATTATATCATCTGTGCATTTGCAGGAACGGCTCTGCCCATCAATATTTCATGGGGTGATAACCCTGTCTTCCTGTCAGGGGTACTTCGGATAATCATCAATACCAATGGCAAAGCATCTGACCCTTTCAATGAGGCTGATGTACAGACTGCGAATAATCTAGACTTGAGGGTACCATTTATCTGTTCAACAATACCAGAGGCTTCTGGTCTGTAACTGCAGTAAAATCTTTGTTCGATTTGTAAGGCTATGCAGATCATCTTCATCACTTTGGGGTCGATTCCGATTCGGGCCGGAAATTTCTCCGACCGAGCCGGACCCGGAGAGATTTCCGACCGAATCGGACCCGTGCAGTCCGACCGAACGAGTACGATGCGTCCGTATGTTATCAGACTCGAGTCGAAATCGGACTCCCATTGAAGTCAATGGGAGCCGGTCGTACAACGCGTACGCGGGCTCCCATTGACTCAATGGGTGCGAGTCGGACAAGGGCGCCCTCACAGCGGGTACGCGGCGAAGCGATTCGCGCCGTACACGCACAGGTAGGGGGACCCATGGGTCCCCCTGTGTGCGACTCGCGCGGCTACGCGTACAGGGGGTCCGACACGGACCCCCAAAGTACGGCTCCGACAGCTCTTTCGAGCCGGAGTGCGCGGCTCGGTCGGACTGCTCGCGGCGCGCATCGTACTTACCCGGCCGGGAAACGTCTCCATTGCGCGGTGCGAGTCGAGTCCGAGCGAGTCGGTCGGAGCGGTTCGAGCCGGGAGCGAGTCGGTCGGAGCGGTCGGGACGCCCGGACGAGTCGGTCGGCGATTTCGCATCGTACTCGCTCGGCCGGACCCGCGTACGGTTCGGTCGGAAACAGGGCTCCGAATCGGATCCGGTTAAGCCGAATCCGATTCGGAGCACTACCAGCCGAGATCGGAATCGGCCCCTTTATTGTTGAAGTGCGTTCCTCTATCTGACTCAAGAGAAATCAGTATGCCGAACCTGGTAATCAATTCCCATAATAACAGCTTAGCTACAGTAAGACTGTTGTTTCTTCTAGTTAGGTAAGCTTCCACCCATCTCGAGAAGACACACACACAATCATCAGAATATATCTCAGCCCATTATGTACAGGCATCTCGATAAAATCCATCTGCATCCTGTTGAATGGTCCACCTGAGCTCCCTATGTGTGTTAGTGTGATGTGTTCTCTTCCCTACATTTAACTGTTGACAGTTACACACCAATAGCAAATCTCCTCTGCCAACATTCTGAATCTGGGGTTGTACCAACTTTGCCTGAAAAGTCTCACCATTGCATCTCTCCTTAGATGTGTGTATCCATGGTAGTATTGTGTCATTGGAAACAACAAGCTATCTGGTAATACTGGTCTCCCATCTGCAGACATTCAAATGACGTTTGCAGTTTTATCACATCCTGCTTTTATCCAACAGTTCTGTTCTGCCTCTGACACATTTTCTTGCACCCGTTTCAATTCATCCCCAAGTGTCAGCAACCTTCATCAACATTGCAAAAGAACTCTCCTCTTCGGACTCACATGTGAAACTTTCATTAAAGGAACAGGCTAACAAAGCGCAACACCTGGCTAGTGAGTCAGCGTATTGGTTGCCCATGGCAACGTATCAGCTTCCTCCTAGATGACCTAAGCACTTCACCACAGCAATTTCTTATTGTAACTGCAGTGCTTCCAACAGGCCCTTGACGTATGTTCCACTTTTGACTGGGGTACATGAAGAGTTAAGAAACCCTCTCTGTAACCACAATTTGCCAAAATCATGGACAACACCAAACACATACTGACTGTCAATGAATATGGTGACTCTTATTTGAGCAGCTGAACTACAGGCTCTAGTAAGAGCAATCAATTCAGCAACTTGGACAGAAATTACTTTTTGTAGCCAGGAGGCTTCAACAATATAATTTATGGTGCAAACAGCAAAGACTGCTCTAAGTGTGGCATCATTTTCACTCAAACATGAGCCATCTACGATAACACAGGGCGGGGTTTGGTGCACAATTCTGTGACATCTAGACAATCATGGTCAGTTTCATCACAGTCATTATCATCATTTACAAATTAACAGCATCGACGGGTTCAGCACTGTATATCTTTTCAACACAATATTGTTGGAAGAAAGTATATTCTGTTTATAACTGGTCAATCTATTGTGGGTCATATATTGGGTCTTTGTTCTTGTTAACAGAAATTCCACAGAGTGTGGGACCATGACAATTAAAGAGTGTCCCATCACTATTCTCTCACTGTTTTCCAAACTTGTACTCACCGTGGATACTACTTCAAGGCAACCAGGAAGACCATCTGGGGTCAAGTTTAGTAGAGCAATAGGCATTTGAGATCCTCCATGTTTCTGTGTCAAAACTGAAAGCTCACATGCATCTCTCTAACTGCAAAATGATGAATATTCTTTTGTATAATCTGGCATTCCTAGCGCTGGGGCGCATCACAATTTTTCTTTGAACGCTAGGAACGCTTTCGTACATTCATTGTTCCATGGGATCGGATCAGACACATCTCTGTGTCTCAAGCTCTGCAGAGGCTTTGCACCAAGGAAAAGTTTGGTATCCACTGTCTGCAGCAGCCAATCATTCCCAAAAACATACTGATTTCCTTCTGGGTTTGTGGTGGATTCATTTGCAAGGTCGCTTCCACTCTTTCTGGTGACACTTTCCTAGCTCTTTTCACAATAATGTGTCCTAGATATTGAACCTCTTTTTGACAATACTGCAATTTACCTGGAGACACCTTGTGTCCATTCTCTGGCAGGTTTTTCAAGAGTGCAATGGTGTCATGCTTACATGCATCTTGTGTCTCTGATGCAATGAGTAGGTCATCTATGTATTGCACAAGAGTTGACTTGCCGGGCATTTGCAAGGTTTCTAAATTCTTTTTCAGGATTTGGTTAAATATGGATGGACTCTCTGTATACCCTTGTGGGACACTACACCATGTTAATACCTTCTGCTCGAATATAAAGGGGAAAAGAAACTGACTTTCCTCATGCAATGGCACTGAGAAGAAAGCATGGCACAGATCAATGACTGTAAGCCACTCATCAGCATTTGGGATTTGGAACAATATGGTGGCTGGATTTGGTACCACAGGACAACAGGGCACTACTGTTTCATTTACCTTGGGTAAATCCTGAACTGTTTTATATTTACCATTGGGTTTCTGCAGGCCCATAATTGGAGAATGACATGGACTTACAATTAGTTCCTTCAGGATTTCTTTTTGCATGATGTCATCTATCACTGGTTGTATTCCTGCAATCGTATCTGTTCTCAAAAGATATGGTGATGTTCTGGGATATGCTGCATTCGGTTTCACAGTAATTCAGACTGGTTCTACACCTTTAATAAGTCTGATATCTTTCTCTGTAAAATCCCAGACTTCTGCATTCATTGTCTCTCTCAAATCTTCAGGTATTTCTTTACTGGTTAGCAAAGGGAAAATTCCTGTCACAGCCTGTTGTTTATTTTAAAATCTACATCTTCATCATGTGTCCGGAAAGCCACACCACACGGCATGCAGTATAGTGCAATTTAACTTGCACAACAAATCCCTTCCTAGCAGGTTTGCAGGGATTGAATAACAGACAACAAATTGGTGCTTTACTTTAAACAAACCTATTTTTACTGGAACCTTCTCAGAAACTGGATTTAGAATTTGTTTATTGGCGACTCCTACAACTTGGATAGTTTTCCCTGAGAGAGGTAGGTCGGGAACTTCCACTCTTCTAACAGTGAATCGGGTGGCACCAGTATCAATAAGAAATGATATGGGTTGGCCATAAACTTCTGCATCTACATATGGGCCACTCTGGTCTACCTCAAAGACTGCATCAAGCGAACAATCTTCCTCCCCTCTCAGGCACCGTCATTAGGAATTATCAGAACGATCAGTTTCAAATAACGGGAATTGCTGTAATGCATGGTGGTTTGGGTTCTGAAATTGTGGCATGGCATTCTGAAATGGATTGTTATTCATTTTTTGCATTTGATTTAGATTAAACCTGGGATTTCCCATTGGTGCAGGCGCAACAGGCATCATTGAAGCCTGTCCCTGCATTGGCATTTGTATTTGCTGTGCGGGCACATTTTGAGTTTTCAAACCTCGCAGCATCTGTACATTTCCTCCAGCATTGTCAGGATTATACGACATTCCCTCTTCCAATGTCCAATTCTATGACAGATGTGACAAGCAGTAATCTTTTTCAAAACAGCTATATCTGATCCAGAACCTGTACCCACAGGAACATCACAATCTCTTCCTTGTGGCACATTTGTTCCTCCATGATTTCCCTGAAAGCCAAACTGTGGCACAACAACTCCTTGCGTGTTTTCTTGATTTCCTGTAAAAGAGGGGTTTTGAAAACCTATCTCGGCCAACTTCGTCTGGGCTAACATGAATTTTTCTTTTATCTTTTTCTGCTTCATGTCCAATTCATCACTGCAGTATTATGCATTGCGCAAAATCTCCTCCAGTGACTTGTTTTGCCAACAGATCATGCTTTAGCCTTATCACAAATTGGGAAATGAAAATCCCTATATCCTTCTCTTCAGGATATTCAAGGCCACTGTGCTGCTGAAACACCTGCAATAATGTCTCATAATATTCATGAACTGTTTCCTTCGGTTCCTGGATAGTTCTTTTAATCTTTAGCCAACCCAAATCTTTTGGGAGTACTCTGCCCTTCAAAAAGGTTATAACTGCTTCATATTTCTCCATCACAACAGGAGAGGGTGCATTAGTTCTAGCTTCTCTTACTGGTTCTTCTTCAGGCCATTGCACCACAGTCTTACACTCACGTCCATAAATCAGAAGGTACCACAATGTCAAAAAGCATACTGAAATCAGTCCACAACACATTTGAAATCTTTCTGAACATTTCCACTTGTGCATACCACTTCACCGGCTTGTCTCTCAATTTGGGAAAATTATTTGTGAATGCTGCCAGATCACTTTGACTCCATGGAGCATGTACATACATCCCTCCTGCTATTTCTCTAGGTGGGTGAGCTGTTATTTCTCTCTCATCTTGTTCACTCTGGCTTCCTGCAATGGCTGTCACCTTCTTTTTCTTTTCATGTTTCTTTGCCCATCTAGCTTCAAGTTTCTCAGTCTCCTTTCTTCTGTGAAAGCATTTGACTAATTCTACTATGTGCAAACGCATTCCTGTAACCCTCATGTCTTCTATGGCTAGATCATCAAAATGAACCTTGTAGCTTCTGTGCAGATTCATATTATTACTGAGATCTATGTCATATTTCTGGGCTATTTCTGTCAACCAGTCATGCACTAAAGCTGCTCTTCGCGTAATTTCTTTACTCAGGTAAATTAATCTTTGATACTGCTCTAGGTGTTCAAGTTCCAAACATCCTATTATTATTTCTTCTAATTCCACTTTTAATGTTGGTATGTCTAACGGCTTCCCCCTTTCCATCTCTGGTTTTCTTGGGCCTCAAAATTTTCTGTCTCCTTATCTCCTGTCATTTCCTTAATCCAAGCTGGTAAATACCCGTCCTCGGTAACATTTAAATCCCCAGGAGGCATTGGAGCAGTAAAGACAAAATTCCCTCCATCTATCAGTGCTTGTATTGTCTGCGGAGGCTTCCATATAACTATCTGTGAATTCTGGGAAGTCGGAACAAATCTAAAGGTCAATGCTAGTTGAGTATCTGGCCTCATTTCTGCTATTGAGGGAGCATTAGCAACTACTCGACAGTCGCGGCCCATGCAGGTAAGGGCGGTGGGGCCGGATGGAAGGGGATTTCAACATACAATGAGGGAAAATTATATAAATAATTAATTTTCCCTTGTCGTCTGTCAAAATCCCCCCCACTCGACCCCACCCCTCTAACCTGCACGGGCCGCGGCTGCAACTCGAGTGGTATTCTGAGCAGGATCGATAGGTACTGGGGCTGTGCTAGTCACCCATTATGGCTTGTGGTCTGGTCTCGTCACAACTAGTGGCAAAAATTGTAACATTTGTAAAGGTTGTTTTCTTGATGTAATTCCTGGATCCACAGGAGCAGTAGCCACAATTAGACCTGAACCACCACCTAATTCTTTCTGATCAACAGGGGTTTCATGGGGTGGGGGTGTAGAGTTCAAAATTTGTTCTATTTCATCACTTTTAACTGTATCTGATTCGTCTTCCTTGTTTTTATTGGGATTCTTGTCCCTTCCTTTCTTACCAGCTTCTGATGTAATGACCGGATACAATCTGTTTCCGTCTATGATTGACTTTCTCGATCTACACTGTTCCTCATCCCACCAGGCATTTGTATAATTCTTCACTGCTCTATTGGTTCTTCTCTTTTATTGTTTCTTCGCTTTTTCCCTTGCAACCTTCTCCCATGCATTAAAAGTCTCATATTGAATGGGCCTGGGTGGTGGCTTCATCTTGTATAATTTTCCCTTCAAATGATCAACAATTCTGGTATTAAATGTCCTCTACCTAGGAAAACTCAATCCACCTTCCTTCCCATAATCCTACTCCATTGGTGAAGCCAAAGACATGTAATTAAACCATGTTCTGTGGTCATAATGTATGTAGGTGTACCCTCAGGAGGCGCCTCTTCACCTTTTTGCACTGGAATAGTAACTTCCCCTCTCACCAATTTCTTAAAATCTTTAAAACATTTCATAATGACAGATCAATTTGAAACAGCACAGCTAGTCAGAATGTTTTGATTTTGTTCTGTGTACGTTAATTTCACAATAGCTAATAAAATTTCAGTTAATATTTCCTTGCTTTCTTATTATGAAATCCAAATCATTACATGTTTCATCAAAAATCTAATCTAAGCACAGCTCTGCAGAGTCACCAGCCAATCCCAGCATGAAACACACCAACTGACCAATCCCAACATGAAACCCTATGACGTTGAATCTTGTTCCTTGCAGCAGTTCACCCTCCTTTACAAATTCCCTTGCGCGCACACAACTTCACCAAACGTTCAACCCTCACTGTAAAATATCTTCTTATTTGCTCTGCTAAAGAAAATAATAGTATTACAATCAGTCAAGAGCATTCCCACAACTGCAAGTGAAATTTCGACCAGTGGGAAATCACCCAAATCAATGCAGTTTCCCCCGTTTGCTCAATTAGGTTCCACTAGCACCGATCAGTATTAATCATTCACAACAAAGCTCCCAGTCTCTATGTTAATGGTATCAGTGATGGTACCTCACACACTACACCTTAAATCTCTGAAAGCAAGTTTTGAAATATTATGTTAACCCAGGATCTTTCGACTACAACAAGTCTGAAATCTTAAAACACCTATCAATCTGTTAAGGGTTATCTCTTCTTACTCACTCATTCGATTCAACATTCAAACCAAAAGAAAGACACAATCACAACTACAATGCATTTACCCCATCGATACTCACACCTCCAAAACTGCAACTGCTTCCAAATACCTCTTTGTCAGAACTTCCAGTTCTGGACATTGGATTCAGGAATCGGGAATTTCAAATGGGATTTTTCAGTATTTTATAGCTCCATTCAGGGTGTTTAAGCTATCCTCTGCTACCAGATTTGAGAGCGTGGAAAATTCATAAAAAGTTTACTGACAGCTCCACTTCTAAACTTACTAAAAGGACTCTTCAATTTCTGCCTAATTTTCTCCAGGTTGATGTATCTTTGCCACCATTAACACAAGTAAAAGGGAATAATCACAGCAGTACCTATGTCAGCAAATAGAAGCATCAGTAAACTAAAAATCACTGTTAGCAGTAGCTCACAGCAAAAAGCAGGTTAGAGTAGCACAATTAAGTGCTAAAAAGGCATGGCTGGGTAAAATGACCATAGAATGCATGGCAGCATAAAGCTCAAACGCGCAAAAAATCTCCCCAAAATCCTAACCTCTCTAACTAGGAACATGAACAATAGAAAAGCACAAAACATGTTGCAAACTTCGAATGTTGAATCATCCCTGGCCGATGGGAAAGGATCTTCTGCTGGTCTGTTATCTTCTTTCTCGATTCCCACGCTAAACATCCATGTCGACATGATGTTATTTGAATGTTGCTACATCATATTACTAAAAGTTACATCGAGAAAGATTCTTATAAGAACCTCTGCAAGCCTACTCTCTAAGCTGTTCAGCGATCTATCATATAACAGTGGGCCTCTATGAAAATAAAAAAATTAGATATAGCATGTCCTAGTTAGATCTAAACTATAGCAAGTATTTCTTCCACAAATATATTTGTTCATTAAAAGCATGTGGCAGAGAAATTGTCTAAAATACAATTAAATCATATGGTGTGAGAAAGTAAAGAAATGCATTTTGCAGCCTACAGCACATTTCACGAAAAGTTCAGGTTCTGCAGTTCAATTATAACTTTAAATCAACATTTATGAAAATACATTTATTTATTAAAGGGAAAAGGAAAGAATAAAGGGAAATTGAGGCCTCGCAGCGAAAACACGGTAGAAATGGGAGCTTTCTGCAGAATTAAGAAGCATTTTACATTTTGCACGTGTAATAAAAGCACATTTTTCTAACCTCTACTTTTGACAGGCATTTTCTAGGTTATTGTTAAGGCACATTTTTACATTGTCATGACGCTAATTTTCACCCAAAAAATTCAAACTCCACACTGGTAACAATATACCATTAAGGGGCATATTATCAACAAACCGCGATAATTATCGCGAAGCGAGATTAGCGACATTTATTTTATCGCCGTCGCTAACCGGAGTTCATCGCCGTGGTATCGACGTATTAACAACGCGCCGCAACCCAGCGATAGCAACCAATCCCGGCGCAAATGGATGGCGATACATCCTGTGCGCCGGCGATAAAAAAACGCACGCTAATGACAGAAAAGTGGCGATAGGCCAAATAGCGCCGAAATCGGCCGCTAAATTGGCAGCAGGCCTGCAGGTCACATCAATCAAGCACCAAAATTCCCCATAAAAGGCCAACAAGCAGGGGAAACAAAAAAACACACAAAATGGAGAATACACCAGAAGCCAGGATAGACATGGAGGAAGCCGGGACTAGTGCTGAGGCCACCAACAACCCCCCAGCTAGCCAGGAGGAGCAGACAGAGACCCAGGAGAAGGCCAAGAGGAAGAGGAACCCCAGATTCAGTCACCAGGAAAATCAGGTCCTGTGTAGCCTGGTGGCTGAACATCAGCAGGAGTTATTCATCAAACGCTCAGTGCCATTGTCCAGAAAAAAGAACTATGGGAAGACATCACGGACAAGGTGAATGCTGTTGGAGAGAGGAAGAGGAGGACAGTGGATGAGGTCAGGAAGCGCTGGAATGACAGCAAGAAGAATACAAAGGAAAAAATAGCAGCCAATCGGAAGGCAGCAAGTGCAACCGGAGGTGGGAGTCCAGCGCCCCAGCTGGAGCTGGATGACACGGAGGAAATGGTGGCCCAAGTCATCACCGATGAAACGGTGGTCGGAGTGCCGGGTCAGGACACTGCTGAATGTGAGCAGACACAACCACAGGGTGAGTACCAACCATGGAGTGGGTGGATGGGGGTTGATGGGCACAATGGCACCCATGCACAATGAATTGCATTGCAGACCCACAATCACTGTGTAGCAGGTCCCAGATAGCCCTGTGCATGGTTGCATGGACACAGATCACATGACTCAAGCCAAAACCTTGCAAGACACATATTCACATGTACCCAGATTTCGAAATGTGCACCGTAAAGTCGGACAAACACAGTCCAGGTACAACATCAGATTACTAAATAAGGGCAACATCAAATAGCAAAATGCAACATCACCTAGAGATGTGGAGGGCCTGCAAAATGCACACCTTGCATCATCAGAACCCATATCCAATTCAGCAGCACAAGGCTGCACCTCCCAGACACCCAAATGAGCATGCCGTGTGAATGTGACAGATCACGTGCACCAGTGAGCATGCCGACAACAAGCTCTATACACCTGCAACTTGGCGCATGTGTTTGGCTTGTGTGCAAGGTTGTGTATGGCCATCAAAGTCACCCTGGATGGCCATGCACAACCTTGCACACAAGTCAGACACATGCGCAATGTTACAGGTGTGCTGAGCTTGTTGTCGGCATGCACACTGGTGCACGTGATCTGTCACATTCACACAGCATGCTCATTTGGGCGTCTGGGAGATGCAGCCTTGTGCTGATTAATAGGATATGCGTGGTGTTTGTCTACTCCGTCAAGCACTTGGGTCAAGTAAGGAGTCAAGCGGTCACATTCCCAAAGCAGATGGACAAGTGCACCCACCTTCCCACACCCTCTCCAACAGTCCGGGTTGTGTGCCATATCTATTTGGTGCAGGCGTTTGGGGGTGTAGTACCAGTAGCACGCTAGCTTGGTGTATGTTTCAGTGAGGCCTGTGTGAGTTGCGGTATGTCGCACCCTGTGACAGACCCCTTCCCATTAGGTGTTGGTGAGATCACGGCCCAAGTCCCCCTCCCACCGAGCACTACCAGCATGGAAAAAGTGGGTGTAGCGTGACAGGAGCATACTGTACAAGTCCGTGATCAACTCCTTATCCGAGGAGCGAGTGATCAACCACCGCTCGTACTGCGTGAGGAGTCTGTGGGCCTGCGCCTGGTTGTTGGGATGGGAGGCCCAATGGCGGAGCTGCAGGTAATGCAATTGTTCAGTTTCGGGGGGTCATAATCCGCATGCAGTTGCTCAAAAGGGATAACCCCTTCCGTGTCGTAAAGTGTGCCCAATGCACGGCAGCCTGTGCATCTCCAGATAGGGAATGATGTGTCTGCGAGCCCAGGTCAGAAATCGGGATTGCCAAAGAGGGGAGTGAGTGGGGAGGGGAATGTCGTGAGCTTGTGTCGACTGTGCGTTAGATCCCAGGCCACCACAGTGGTGTGCGCAATTTGGGATGCATAGAGGTTGGGAGGGCGTTGTGACTTCCAAAGAAAGTGGAACTTCATTAAGTAGGTACCAGTGAACGCGTGGTCCTGGAAGAGCCAGTGTGTTCATGACTCCGCCCGGCTCCATTCCACCAAATACTGCAATTGAACGGCTTTGAAGTAAAGCACCAAACCTGGGATCCCAAGGCCCCCTTCGCTGGGGGGAGGAAGCTAACAGACTACTTCATTCTCGGTTATTTGCCTTGCCAAATGAACTGGGATAGTTCTGATTGCACACGTTGGATCCAACCTGTAGGAGGCCGTAAGGGGAGTGTTTGGAATAGATAGAGAAGTATTGGGAGTATGAACATTATCACGGCTGCAATACGCCCCAGACATGAAATGGGATAACATTTCCAGTGTCTCAAGTCCGTGCGGATGTGGGAGTGCAGGATCCTGTAATTAGCTGCCATTGTGGCCTGTAGTGTAGGGGCCAGCTGAAGACCCAAGTACGGAACCGTGGTAGCCGACCACTGTATGGTGTGATGGGCTTGAAGTACCACCAGAAGTGGGGGTGGCAGAGAGAGGCTCAGAGCGATGGACTTTGCACCATTGACCTTAAACCCGGACGCTCCTCAGAAGAAGACTAACTCCTCCAGAAAAGTGGGCAACGACGTGGCAGGGTCCGCTAAGGTAACCAGGACATCGTCCGCATATAGGCAGATGGTGTGTGTGTCACTGCCCAAGCGTATGCCCATGATCTTCGGATGTTCACGAACTCTCTGAGCAAGGGGCTCCATATATGGAGCAAAGAGCAAGGGTGACACCGGGCACCCCTGCCCAGTGCCTCTGTGAATACGGAAGGGGCTCGATGCGTGTCCATTGACCCTAACTGTCGCAGAGGGGTCTTGATAGCAGTTGAGGATCCAAGTCCTCATTCGTTCCCCCTAGGCCAAAATGGGACATCACAGAGTCCAAGTAGGGCCAATGGACCCTGCCAAACGCCTCTTCCGCATCAACGGTAAGGAGCATGTACTCACCTGGGATGCGGGAGGCTCTCTCGATAAGATCAAGGACTCTCTTCGTGTTGTCGGCAGTTTGTCTCTGCGGTATGAACCCGGCTTGATCAGGGGTGATAATGCCGGGCTTGTAAGGGGCCAGGTGTGCTGCCAGTATACTGGTGTAGAGTCTCGGGTCTAGATTCAAAAGTAAGATGGGCCTGTACGCCTCACATTGCGACCTGTCTTTGCGCGGTTTGTGAATAACCACCAGAGCCGCCACTACCATCGAGGGAGGGATCGCCCCGCCCTTGCCAAAATAATTAAAGAGGCGGGTGAGGAGCGGGGTGATCGTGGGGCATAATTGCCTATAAAAGGCCATGGTGTACCCGTCCAGAGCCGGGGATCTGGGCAGTTTCAAGCGAGAGATAGGTGAGAACACCTCCTCTGGGCGGATCACTGTTCCTATATGTTCAGCATGAGCCTGGGAGACGCATGGAAGGGTTATCTGGTCCAGGTATGCCACCATTGCATCCCTCCCCAAGGACTGTGCATCGTAAAGTTGTGCGTAATAGTCCTGGAAGACCTCTGCGATGTCGGAGTCTTACTGTACGTGTGCGGCCTGCTTGAACTTGAAATTCACTGACCCCTTCTCGCAACCTGGTATCCCTCAGCTTGTGCGCCAAGAGCTGGACGCATTTATTGGCCCCCACGTAGAAGTAGTGGCGCAACTGCAGAGCCGCATAATCTGCCCTATCGCGGTCTATAGCTGCCAGTTGTGGCCGGACTGCCTTTAATTGGCGCCATATCCTCGGGGCTCCTTTTCGGCGATGCATCACTTCCAGCTCCCCAATCCTCTGGGAGAGATCCTCCTGTTAGCGTTAGTGTTCTGCGTCATCCGCCGAGGATATACCAATGACGGACCCCAGCACCACTGCCATCAGGGCCTCCCATCTAGTGGAAAGGGACATATCGGAGTAGTCGTTATGTGATAGGTAGTTGACTAAAGTGTGTTGTAGCTGTGCCACGATGTCAGCACGGCGAAGAAGAGTGTCCCGAAAGTGCCACTGTCGGGCATGCCTCCGGACTGGAGGGAAGGTCAATGTCAGTACCACCGGAGCGTGATCCAATAGGGCAGTAACTAGAATGTCTGTGGAGGATGTGGTGTCTCTGAGGAGCTGGGTGCCCAAGAAATAATCTAACCTGCCATAAGTCTCATGGGCGCTGGAATAGTAGGAGTATTCCCTAGACAGTGGATGGTAATATCTCCATATGTCTGTCAGGCCGAGGTCAGTCAGTCTGTTGAGTCCTGCGTGGGAGAGGGCGCCCACCTGGCCATAACGCTGCTCTGAGCCATCCAGTTCGTCATCAAAGACCAAATGTAGGTCCCCCCATAGGGATACTGCGTTCTGAGGTAGCCGTGGCTCCGTACTAAGCTTAATGGAGAAATCTCTCCTGCCCTTCATTTGGAGCATAGACAGACCAAATAATGAGTGTGTTCCCCAAACTGGAGTTGGTAAGTCACTAATCAGTCTTTCAATTCCACTTCTTTCTGCTCAACCCTCCCCTTGAAAGCCATGGAGAGCAAGATAGCCACCCCCGCAGTTTTAGTAGGCCCGGAAGAGAAGAACTGAGTGGGGAAGGCGCGTGAGCGAAGTCTGTGGCAATCCTTGGGCAGAAGGTGCGTTTCTTGCAATAAGCACACCTCAGCTCCCGAATTCACTAAGTAGGCCAAGATCGTGCGTCGTTTGATAGGATTATTCAGGCCTCTCACATTAAGAGTGATGACTCAAAGACTATAGGGTGGCATCTACGGCTCAGTGTAGTATGCAGAGGTGAGCTAGCGCCGCTGGAGTGAGGCTACCATTCCCGGATATGAAAGCACCAGTGAGGCAGCAGATGTGCGCAGCCAGGACTGGGATGGAGGGCAGGAGGAAGACAGAAAAGAGAAGAAGGTGGAAAAATAGCCCCAGTAAGAAACAAAAACTAACCAAATCCTAAAATTATCAAAACACGAACAAAGGTCTGGAGGCACTCCATCTTCCACAGAAGATTGGTCAAACGTCATCATAGGGTTTTCATGGCCCTGAACTCACCCCGTCTCCACCCTCAGAACCACCCGAGGTAGAGAGCATAGAAGGTAGGAAAGAATAACAGGGCTAAAGGGCCCAGGACCATTCAGGAAGCTTGAGACCTGGTGAGGGCTTCTGGCAGTGTTTCTAGGGCCTCCCGCTGACCCTTTGCCATCTCATCAGGGTCTGGACGTTGGTGCCGGCCGAGGCGGCGCATGCGACTCTGCAGCCTCCAGCGCGGTTGTATCTCGTCAAAGCCCGGGTCCCTGGGGTCTCCTCTGTCGTCCTCCTCCAGAACGTCAATGCCCAAGAGCCGAATGGCCTCCGCCAGGGAACGTAACTGATACAGCTTGACATCGTAGCGAAGGATGATGCGGAATGGGTGAGCCCAGGAGTATGTGATATTGCGCTGGCGGAGGACCACAGTGATGGGTCTGAAAGTCCTGTGCTTTTGAAGTGTGAGTGCGGCAAGGTCCTGATAGAGAACCGGTGTCTGGTTGCGGAATGAAATGGGGTGCATGGTTCTGCCTTTACGGAGTATTCCCTCTTTGGTGCAAAAGTCTTGGACACAGACTAGTATGTCTGCTGGGGGGCGGTGTCCGAGTGGGGCAGTCCCACCCGGTGGGCACGGTCAATCTTTAGTTCTGCGTCCAAAGGGTTACCCAAAATATGAATAAAGAGCCCACGCACATATGTGATTATATCTCCCGCCTCCACGTCAGTTCTCACCCCCGGATCCGGACATTGTGTCGCAGGGAGGGGTTCTCTAGATCCTCCAAATGGGATTGAAGGTCTACTTGTCGGTCATGTATGCGGATGAGGGCCTGCTGCATGAGTGAGACCTCAGATTCTTGGGCGTCACTTCCGTTCTCCAACGCTGCCACCCGTTCCCCGATGCCATCCATTTCTTTGTGGACCTCCTTGAGTTCCGCCGTAAATTCCCTCTGTACCGTGTGAATATTGTCACAAAGGGCTGTAAACAGGGACTCCAGGAAGGCCCTTGTGACTGGCTCTTCTACGGGGCCACTCATGGTGGCCGGGGAGGGGCCGGGTTTCTTTGCGGGATGTGATGGAGTCACCCCCCCCCTGCGAATGTGCAAAAACCTCCTGCTGGTATTAGCTTTTCTTCCCTCAGGTGGAGGCCATGTTGCGGGCCAGGTACATGGAGCGCCAGGCGATAGAACAAGCCCGTTGGCGCGTTAGCCCTCCACTCCGGTCAGCTGCTGGTGGTCCCGGTCGTCGCACCAGAGCCCTGTGGAAGGGAGGCCCCCGGGTGCGTGGGGCGCTGGATCCGGTGGGCCCTCCGATATGTTCAGGCTGACCCTCAATGCTTGGGATGGCTGTGGCACAATACGCTGCGCTCCTGCGCCACCAGTGGGCGAAAGGGCTGAGTGTAACCCCGCCCGCCACGCTGTGTGGCGCCCTGAGTGCTCGGCGTGGTGCACAGTCCTCAGTGTTCGTGGAGATCCGGAGCCCTCTGCACGCACCAGGCCGGAGCCCCAGGCCCGTCAATGCCCCGCCTCATGCAGACTCAGCCCCCGGTGCCGGGAGCCGACCCCCTCTGGGACACCCGTGGGCAGCACGGGAGAGTGGATGCCAGATCTGGGTGCTGAGTCCCACGGGTGAAATATGAAGAGCGGGTCCGGTGGGGGCCAGGGCCCAGTTCACGTACCCCCGCTAAACATCACCTTGCGTGG
The DNA here is from genome assembly GCA_963921515.1 of Calotriton arnoldi. NCBI lineage: Eukaryota > Metazoa > Chordata > Amphibia > Caudata > Salamandridae > Calotriton > Calotriton arnoldi. The sequence goes on along the minus strand of CAWUFW010023122.1, from coordinate 46,092 downwards.
GATGTCTTGCGCCGCCGCTGCTCAGTGCCAATCTAGGCCACCTGGCCCCAGGCTTGAGCTCTCCGATATGCGGTGCAGGCCCCTCGAGAAAAGAGCCGCATCCAGGCGACGCGCGCTCACCTCCCGGCCGGGCACGGCCTACGCCAGGCCTCTTCATGCGGCTACGGCCCCTGCTGTGCCTCCCCTGGGCCCGGCAATCCTCAGCGGTGATCCCTGTCCGGCGGGCTCGGAAGCAGGCCCCCTGCCAGTTCCCCCGCCGGTGTGGGTGTGGTTACTCCTGAATGGTCCTTGGTCTCCGCCCCGCTGGGCCGGCCGCCGCTAGCCATTCGGGCCGGAGCTCCTCCGGGCGCAGCACCCCCACTCCCCGCGGTGCAGAGTCGGTGCGGTAGAGGGCAAGTCCTCATCGTTGCTGGGAGGGCAGGGCGGCCGGCTCGGCGCTCGTCGCGCTACACACTCTCAGTAGCCCCTGAGGTCGCAGTCCGCACTCAGCCCCAGGTCGAGGCGGCGTAGTTAGAAATAGTCCGCAGCTCCGTCCCTTGCCGGGCTCCACCGCTTCGCTGCCTTCTTGCCGCTGCCCACTAGTCAAGCGGGAGACACATCCTTCTGTACACATAGCCCCCGATGTGACCCAGAAATCTCATGACCACCATGCACAAGTGTCACAACTCTGGCCAACACACATAGTCACCACAGCTTACAACATCTCTGCATTGTACATTCACAGAAGTCAAAGGCTCATTGTCTGAAAGGGACGTGGGGCAGTAAAACTAAAGCAGCAGGTGCCACTATCACACAATGCACTGCACACACATACAAATCTGAGTACATCAACATTGACTACTAGGTGTCACAAACTGCATCACTCACACAACTGAACAGAGGACAGAACAGGTAGCGCCTGTGTGTAGACACTGTCGTAAAACAACTCACATATTGCTAAAATGTAAGATGGCAATGTACAAGGACAAGCTCACATCCGTGATGCCCTTGAAATATGCAACAACCTGCTAATAATAAGCAGCACATCCAAAACTGTCAGATGGTACAGTCTCCCGCAGTCAGTTTGCCAAGTTAACTAATGCATGCACCCACATGTAACACACTGTTAAACTGTATCTCCTGTTCCAATTGCAGAGGGAGAGACAACACCTCCTGGACAGCAGAATGACCCACCACTCACGTCAGACGTGGATGATTACACCACCATCAACCAGGAGGAATTCCTCCAGATGCTGGACTCCCTTGACACACAATCTACAGGAGCGGGGCAACCCAGCAGCATTGCGCAAACCACACCCCATGCACAAACCATCCAGCAGCAGGCACCTCCCACCACAGCTGCCTCCCCGGACCTTGAGGACACATATCAGGCCTTTCACCGCCATGTGCTTGAGGTCCAGCGGGAGACGCGTGACCAGGTGCGGTTGGGGTTTGAGAGCCTGGCAGCCAAAATGGACGACATACGTGGGTGTCTGAGTCCCATCAGGGACCACATGCAGAGGATGACAGACATCCACAGGCCGCTCAATGCTCTCCAACGCTCCCTGGATGACATTGCTGTAGTCCTGACACAGAGACTGGACCAACTGTCTCAGCAGGGTGGCTACAGTAGTGTCAGCGCTGATTTGTTCCGGATAGCCCGGATAATGGAGAGCAGGGAGCGGCGTGAAGAACAACAGATGGCTGCCACGGCTGAACACCAGCGCAATGTAGCTGGGATCTACCAGGCCCTGCATCTGCTCGTCACCTCACTGCTGCCCCAAGCTCTGGCGCCAATAGTTGCTGCTGCTGGCGGCTCCACATCCTCAGCTCCGCCCCCTGATGTGTCTGTGCCTCACAGTGCTGCACCAACCATACCACCACCCACATGTGAGCCACATGACACATCAGAGGACGAAGATGATGATGATTCTGCCATCATGGTAAGGAGAACACAGAGCAAACATTGACGTCAGAAGGCCGGGCTTACCTTGGTATTCTTCTTACTGTCATGCCACCGAACGACCCCTTCCATTGTCTTCCAATGTCACCCAACACTCACCTTGGACCCAGACATGGACTTCCACACCAGCTTATTTCTGTGACAATGACACTGCTAACTCCGCCTCTTCCCTCTGATCCGTCACTCCCTAAGGACTCTGTCTGCCCCTCTAACGGGCATAGATGCAATGTTGGGTTGAATGTCTAAGTACTGTCCCTGTCTTCCCCCTTTGTACTGTAAATAAATATATTCTATTCACACAGATGCGTGTTTACATGATCAATTAGGCATTGAACTTCGTCAATAATACATGTCCTGTGAATCCACAAGAAGGTCCAGCAAGGGAAATACAAGCTAGGTGCATGTGTCACCTGACATGGATCGGCAGTGAGATGAGCCTGAATGTGTAAAATCTCTGTGGCCACCTTGATCAGATACCACAATCTAGCAATAGACCAACTTCCACCCACGTTCATTCATGAGACAGGCATGTGTGAACAAATGTAGCAGTCTGTTTCAGGACACAAGTAGTGTCACCCTGAACAATAGCAAACCATAATCTCCTGGCATATCTACTTACACTCAACATGGTGTACTAATCTTGTTGCGATGTTGCCCATTGCATCTCACAACCCTAGATGTTGCACACCAGTATCACATTGCTGAGGAGACCTAAGGGCACATGTCTAACATACATATATATGGAACAACAAAGTCTGCCACACTGAAGTGTAGTTCACAATGGTGACTATGGCCAAGCGTCACTCAGCCACTATCTGTGCACAAACAATGCCTGACAATCTTTGAGCCCTCTCATGCTGTGCCCACTGTGAGCATATTGGTCTGTTGAACTGCACTTGGCATATAGTCTTTTTCTGCGGCTACATTCCAAGGGTGTCATCACTATGAGTCAATGACAAAAGTGACAGCTGTGACAAGTGCCCATTACACTGTCGGTACAGGGAGCTATGCATGTGTGCATCAGACCTGTGTGCATGCAACCAAACATCAACTGTGACCAAAGCAGAACTCTAATAATTATGGCAGTCCGAAAAGGAAGATAGTAGAGGTTAAGTCAGTATACCTTACAGTGCAACTCCTAAATAACATCTGTGAATAACCTCAAAAGTAAGGTCAGAACTCATTGTCACGTAACTCATGTGATTCACAAACACTGTTGTGCCATGTGACTTTACCAATTGACACACAAATGACCTACATCTTGCATGTCATGGGGATTGAGCTGCCATGCACAGGGACAGGTAAGGCAAAGCAAGCTGATAGCCTGGTACCACGCATCAAGTGTGCCAAGGTCTGTGCAATGTATATGGACTCAGAGGCCGGAGCATCTTATATGCATGTGTCATACGCTATATGTGTTACTCGGTGCATACATCCATATCCATGATGGCTAACTCTAGCAACTTCTATGTACTCACATATCTATGTTCCGACATTGTGTAGTAATTTAGCAACCATGTGCAGTAAAACCCTGTGCGTCACACTTAAGATGTCGAACGTCACAATTAAAAGTCCCTAGACTAAGCTGTAAACCATACTTAACAATCTGTCAGCCATGCAAGTTCACTGTGCCCACATATATGGTATCCTGACACTATCCATCCTGCTAAGTAACAGGTCATGACCATAGTCACACATTCAATGATTTGCCCATTGACGGCATGAGTTGCATACAATGGAATAAGCCCCACTGCCCCACATCATCCCTGATGTAAGTGCAAACAGACCAAATATGAATAACATTATTTATTTAACAAATATGAAAAGTCTAAATTCCCTACACTACCACTAAGAACTAATCCTAACACTAAATCTAAACTAACTATTAATTTGAACTTCACTTAACCCCATACCCTAACTATTCCTAAACACGCAAAAACTGTAACGACATCAACCCCCCACCCAAAGGAAAATGAAACTTATCCCCAAATACCATATAATTTGTAGAAAAATATATAAATATATGAACTTGCACTAACTAGGCCTACACTAAAACTACTCTGCCTAAAACAAACATAACATCACTAACACTAGCCAACACTGGAACATAAACATCGGGGCAAGGGAGAAGAGGGGGGTGGGGGCCAAAATGGGGAGGAATCACTGCAGCCCAAGGTGTGTCCGGATATCATGTAAGTTCCGGTTGAGGTACAACAATTCCCTCCGTATGTCGATCAGCATTGAATTGTTCGCAGCAAGCATCCTCCTGTCCGTGGCGTCAAAAGGCTCCACGGGAGCTGCAGGTGCAGGTGCAGGTGGTATTGGCACCTGTGCGGGTGTGGTCAGAGGGGGAATGACAGTCTGAGGAGCCACACTGGGACCAGAGGGTACGGGGAGGGCCTGGCTGTTGGTTTGGCCAACGTCCTGCAATGCACTCCATTTTCCAGCCTTCCTGTCTTTCCGATACCTCCTCGCCATCTGTCGGAAACCTCTTGCAACCTTCTTCACATGAAGGTACCGGTCCTTGCCTACCTGGTAGGCATGTTGCTCCGCAGGTGTCATGTTGTCTGTAACATATAATATATGTCAATTCCAGTACATCTGAACATGTTAATGTACACCATAAAACCGTTAATCAAAGATTGATTCAACATGTGAGCCAACACACCAGTGTATCTAAGTGAAGTCCGAGACGGACGTGGTCAACCAAATATATAAGCCTGAATGGTTCACTACATGCTGTGGAGACTGACATGACAGTGCATGTCATGGAACATGTACTGTCACTACAAAATGAGACAGACACGGTCAATACATGGCACCATTGGACACCCTGACTGCGGTTGACATGTACAAATGCCTGGAGGAGGGAGGCATTTGCCCTCCAAGTACAGAACCACCCTCATCCTGTCCTGTGACACACTGCAGCATTTAATGCACAATGCACATGTGCACCCCTGTGTGTATCCCAGCAACTGTGTGCAGGTCATCAAGTCCGCACAAAAACAGCCAGTCTTGCACAAGATTGCAATGGGTGTCTGTGTGCAGGTGTGCTTGTCAATCTATAGTAATGTCACACTACATGCACAGGAACAAGACTGGGACAGCCCTACTCACACTTCCAGTCGTGCTGCACACATGGGAACATGTTTGGTGTATGACCGCTTACATTGACGGGATGCGCTGACCCTCACTCCACCATTACTATACAATTCCTGATGTTCTGCCACTGAGAGGGCGAGGCGTCATTCCACCCTAATTGTCACACATGCATGTCTTGTGACCGCTGACCTCACTCCGTAGTGAATAAGAGCATGCATGCCTTTACAACGACAACTGTTCCAATGCATTCAACATTAAACTGCACCCTGGGGTCATGTGCGTTGTGTCATTGTCATGGCTAATGTTTACACACAGATAGTGTCGTTGAGCCCTGCATTGCGTAATATATGGTACTTTGTACAATGCATACCTCAAGCGTGTGTTGGAAATGTGTGTGGAGGAATGTCACCAATTGTGTCCGAGGAGTATGTACACATGATCCATAGTCAAGCATGGAATGTCCCCACGGACACAGGCTGCCAACACCAATGCAGTGCACAAAGATGCAATTGCAGTTAACATGCACATCTTTGAAATGTGTTTGTGTAATGTGCCATTGATATGTCTGACTCTCAGCTACACCCTGCCACTTCAGTGAAGCTGCTATGCAGCATACATAAGTAAGCACTGTTCAAACATGTCTCTGAGCTTGCACCCCTGAAAAGCACTGCATCCTTGTGCACAACTTGACACCCACTGCACGCACTGTTTACAATAAACACAGCATGTAAGTGTGCCTTCTTGACAAGGCAGCGTAACTCTACGTTGGCAAAAAGGCTACGACCCGATTGACAACACCACTTCAGTGGAAGTGACGCAGTGGCGACGTTTGGGTATTACAAGGATGCCCCTCAATTGGAATGGGTATCACTGACAGCTGATGGGCAAACTCACAACTGTGAAACAGATCCATTGGCCCACCTTTACCTACCAATTTGTAAACTAATCTGACTTACACAATGCATCTTCACATTGTGGGTAAGGGACATGCGATACACACCCATACTGCTTATCAACAAAGTGTAGCATATGTAACAGTCATCCATGGCACTGCTACATGACACTAGAATATGTCCATACTCACCAGTGGCGTGCGGGTCCCTGTATCTGTCTATGTCCCCCTGGGTTATAGGCTGACGACCATCTGCGAGACAACAAATGTTAACGTGTTGTTACCAGACGTAAGCAAACATCACATATTCATGATGAAATACATTACAGTAACTGATGATGCAACATAACTGTGGTGTTGCCTTTCATGTTGGCCACATTACTGTGACAACTTAGACTGCCATTCACGCAGGAGCTGTGAATGCAGAGCCGGACCACACAATACATTACTGCTGGCAGACATGCACATTTGAGTCGTGTGACACAATGTCAAGGCCCCATCACTACACGGACATGGGATTAAAATAGCTCTGTGTACAATTGCATCTCGGCCGATTACAACGGGCAGTTACCCAGAGATATTTGGGCTATGACACCCTGGAGATGTCCCATTTGCGGTGTGTCTTTTTGACCTCTCCAAATCAAACTCACACATAAACCATGTACAGGGGCAGCGTAGCAATGGTTCCACAAGTGATGTGTGACTGCCATTATTTACACTACACTCTGCCAAGCACACAGCACACGCGCACAATGGCTTGGCTAGTACATGTACAGTCACCCTTACTGTACACATACATACATTAATGAGCACGCCGGTTTGGCACAAGTGTGCCAGCTTTGGCACAACATTGTTAGGTGTTGATCCAGCGCAGTGGGTCACCCAACATAGCCCCCTATGATTGTCGGCATGGTACTGCGTTGTGCCTCTGATGTGACCACATCATGTGTAAACACATTGCACCTCACACATCACTGATCAAATGTACATGAATTGGACCCCTCATACATGACATCCGCTGCGGGGACAGACTAGCAAGGCCACTGACAAACTGTCAGTGAAATTGCTCTGGCAGCCTTGCTGCTCCACCATTGAATGAGGCCTCCCCCAAACACATGCACTCTCTGGAGTGTGCTTATGAAGGCCTCCTCCACACGCAGGTTCACCTGTGCACCAACCCTGGTGGTCAATTTGAGCTCTGAATCAGGCATTCGGCTCCATCATTCACTCTCATCAAGTTGTTACTTCACTTTTTTCCACACTCATACATAATCTATTGTTTGTCAGTATCCGGCTTCCTGATGCGTACTCTGTATTCCCTCTCTACAGACTTTTCATCCTTCCACGCCCCTTTCCCTGCTACCGCTGCTGCCCCCGTAGACCTATAGCAAACTCCCTCACCCACATCATCTCCACGCATGCCTTTGCATCCCCCAACTACAACACACTGTGAGTCCTCAACTTCCACCTCGACAGACCACATTGCTCCCCATCTTCAGAAATAGACTAATGTAAATGGATTGACCACATACACACACCTTGATGGACTTGAACATGCACACACCCCCATCGTGCCTTGCGACCCTTACAAATGAGTAGACGGTCACAATAAGCATGTGCTTGATGGAATGTGTCCTACAGGTGACCTAGATTACAATGTGCGCTTTACAGCGCAACATGTTTACTACCCGGTCATCACAACAGAAATTGATAATACAACTGGCGCTGGATTGCGCTCTACAATAAGGGATATTACGATAGTGTATTCCGACACCTTCCCTTCTGTTGCAAACACTGTAGTGGGGAGACTAAATCATGCAATTCAAGAGTCCAGTGCATCATGCGCATGTCTTTTTGAAGACTTTAATTGTATTCACGAAATTGCAACAGGATCACGGTGTCAACACAGCATTATGACATCATGCCTTCATGTCCCACACGTCAATAGTCAATGTACGTAACAGTATTCAGGGTTAAAATAGTGTTTGTACTTACCACCCTGGATGCCAGTCATTACTCCTGTGAAGTCCAGGATGTCGGCCTCACGTGCCAGCATGTCCTGCCAGCGGTGCTTCCACTGGCGCACGTTCCGGTCCACTCCAAAGCACCGGAGCATCTGCACCCGCACCCGCTCCCAACGCACCTTCCGCACTGCCACACTGTACCCTTGAAGGATACGTCCCCCCTCTCCAACATCAATGGCAGGTTGAACTTAACCAGCCAAAGGAAGCCCCCCAATGCCCCCTCAGACATCCTTCCGGACCTGCCCACAGCCGGCATCTCCCTGCACCCCAGTAACCCCTCAAAAAGAAAAATGATAACCCCCTAAAACAACTTACGTGAAATACACAAACACAAACACACAACTAGACTCAGGACAGGAGACAGTCAAACAATTTAAAACAATTCAAAACAATTCAAAACAATTTAAAACAATTTAACACAATTTAAAACAATTTAACACAATTTAAAACAATTTAACACAATTTAACACAAGCTAACAGACACTTTTCACAGGACACAGGACACAGCAACACTCTCAGAATCTCACACCAACAGCACAAACCACCAGACACCTCCCTCAATCTCAGCAATAACCAGCAATGTGCTCAGAACCGAAAGTGAAAGTGAAGGACACTCCCCTGGTAGACAGGAAGCATGCATACATCACTTCCTGTGTGTTTGCGGCCCGTTTTTAAGTATGCGATGAATTTTTGCACGCAACTAGCTCGCAAATGTGCACATGTTGTTAGTGGATTGTGTATGCGGCCCGTTTTTAAGTATGCGATGCAGTTTTGCACGCAAATAGCTCGCAAAGGTGCACATGTTATTGCATTGTGTATGCGGCCCGTTTTTAGGTCTGCGATTGATTTCTGCACGCAAATAGCTCGCAAAGGTGCTCATGTTATTGCATTGTGTATGCGGCCCGTTTTTAGGTCTGCGATTGATTTCTGCACGCAAATAGCTCGCAAAGGTGCTCATGTTATTGCATTGTGTATGCGGCCCGTTTTTAGGTCTGCGATTGATTTCTGCACGCAAATAGCTCGCAAAGGTGCTTATGTTGTTGGTGAAATGTGTATGCGGGCAGTTTTTGGGAATGTAATGTTCATCTGCACGCATTTAGGACGCAAATAGGCTTAGGTTGGTACTGTGTTGTCCATTGGGTGTGTCTAGCGATGTTTTCTACTTGGCACATGTAACGTTAGACATTGCGTTTGCGTGTAGATTTTACGGCAAGACCAACTTATTTTTTTTATTCATATTAATTATTTGTTCAGTTTTCAAATACCTTCATTGGAAGATGGAAAGGCCACATACACAGCGTACTGCCTACATCCCAGATGGGCCGGCAGCGCAATTGTCAGTGCCAGCCAAAAGCTAATCTCGGGGGGGGAGGGAGCACACAGCAAGCCGCCTACAACCCCTATTGGGGCCGGCCGCGTCGGGGGAGCTGACAGCAGTATGACAGGAGCGTATCCGTACCCCACCCATTACATACATTTCTTCCACTATGCATATAAGTGAGCGACATTGTATAATCTTTGTTCGTGCCTGGCCTTCACACAGGAGCCCCCCTGAAACGCTCCGTCCCCACAGGTGTATTTGGACGTGGCGGCCTTGTATCACGAGTCTCCCCGGCAGGAGGCTCCCATGTATGGAAGGTTTAATTCCTACGGCGAATGGGGGGTGGGTATCATGCAAATCAGCAGCACTGCGGCCAGCTGTGACACTGGCCAGTCCTGCGCCCACCCCTCCCCCCGACACCCCCTTCGGGGGGTACCACCTGCATCTAACCTGGATTTGCACTGGGAACAGGTTGTGATGGCCATCCCGAGGGATCCGAAGTAAAATGTGACCCAGAAGAGAAAGAGTGGAAGGAAGGAGAAAAGAAGAGGCAGAGAAAGGACTCAACTCTCCGGCTGGCTAGCGATGCGGGAAGGACGGGGGAGAAGCCGGGACGGAGCCAGCAACCCCCGGAGGAGGCGCTACCCATATAGGAACGGGTAGTGAGCTTAGCGCAGGGCTGGTGCAGGGCATATCACTCTTGACTGTCATCGGGAGGGACTCCCCTGGGCTGGAGTGGATCTTCAAGGAGTTGCAGGGCGCACAAGCGCGGAGGTACATACGGAGCGTGTTCCAACCGAGTTAAATAGTGGATAAGGGGCTGCCAAGTACGCTGGAATTTAGCGTCTGTATGCGCCAGCCGATGCATCAGGAGTTCCATGGCCATTAGGTGCCAAAGCCGTGTAATCCACACTGAGGCCGGAGGAGTGCATGGTTTTTTCCAATGTACGGCAATGACCTTCTTGGCAGCAGTAAGCATTAGAAAGTTCCGGCGGCAATCCGCCAGTTTCATCGCATTTAGCGAGGTACAGTGGTGACCCAGGATTATCACTCCAGGATCGCTAGGTAGGGGGTATCCCACCACTGTTTTGCCTCGGCCGAGGATGTCCTCCCAGTAAGGTAGGATCAATGGACATTCTCACCAAATATGGAGGAAGGAGCCCCGAGATTTCAGACATCTCCAACAGGCCGGGGTACAGCTCGGGAACATACGTTGGAGCCGAAGAGGAGTGTAGTACCAGCGCGTCATCATTTTGTACGCAGACTCCTGTTGAGCTATAGATTTAAGAATACACCGTATGTCTCGCCAGAGCTGCACCCATCGCTCCGGGGTGACATCCTCCTCAAGATCCCTTTGCCACTGGTTTCGATACGTGAGAGGGAGTATCGCCTGAGAATATAGAAGTACTTTGTAGGTCCGGGAGATCAATCCCTTAGACCCATCAAACGATCGCACCAGACGTTCAAAAGGCGTAAGCTGGCGCGTGGCGCCCTCAGTATACGATGGGTCCCGCAGCCAGTGGCAAATTTGAACATATTCCTGCAGCACCGTTTTGGGGATATTACAATCCGCTCTACATTGGTCTGGAGTTTAGAAGATTCCTCCTTCGGAAAGCTGTTCTATGATGCGACATTCACCTGCCGCACAGTGTGGAAACTCAGATGGGCGAGATGCTTGCCGAAAATCTGTATGAAGTAAGACCGGCGTATGAGGAGAGGGGAAGGTAGTAAGGTGTCGGTGAATCGCAATCCTGTCCAAGATCTCCAGCACTGTGCGCGTAGGAGTGGCGACATGAGCACTGGGGTGTCTCGCAGACCTATGCAACCATGCCAGGTCCCAAAGCGGACGGCACGCCACAGCGCGGTCTATGTGGAAGCAGTGCTTCTCACTAGCTCTTACTGACCATTCCAAGATATACCGCAGGTGGGAGGCCCAATAATAGGACAACAGATCAGGGCAGGCCTGCCCCCTAGATCTCTTGGTAGCATCAGGACTTTAGTCGATAGGCGGGCCCGCTTCCCTCCCCAAATTAAGCCGACCAATTCCCTCTGGAGTGTCAGGATATCGTTGTGTGTGATTGGCGTGGGGAGTGTCTGACAGAGGTATAGGGCCTTTGGTAATAGGGACATTTGAATCGCGTTAAGGCGTCCTAACCAGGACTGGGGCAACGACCTCCAACAGCGTAGGTCCGCCCGTATGGAAGTCCTACTTACCGGCCAGTTAGCCTGTGTCCAGGTGTTAAGATCAGCTGTAATATTAATGCCAAAATACCGGATAGAGGTAGGAGCCCAGCGTAAGGGACTGATGTTTTGCACTTCTTCATGCAACCAGGAGGGAAGAGTTAGGTTAAGCGCACACAATTTGGAAAGGTTAACTTGAAGGCCCGCTGCTCGCTCAAAGAGAGACAGGAGATCCAGGAGTGTCGGGAGGTAGGTCAACGGCTCAGTGAGCGTTAACAGAAGGTCGTCCGCAAATGAAGCTATCTTATGGTCCATTGCCCCCATGCGAATGCCCCAAACTTCCGCCGACCGCCTGATGGCAATCGCCAAGGGTTCCACTGACAGAACAAAGAGCAGCGGCGAGAGTGGACAGCCCTGGCGGGTGCCTCTGCAAATGAGGAAGGACGGGGTTAAAGTGCCATTGATGCGTACCCGCGCCTTAGTGGCGGAGTAGGGGGCCATTATGCGGGCGATCATGAGAGGACTGAGACCTATGCGGTGCAGGACCGCACGGAGAAAAGCCCAGTCAACCCGGGCGAGAGCTTTCTCCACGTCCAGGGATAGGAGTAAAGCGGGGGTTCCCCAGTGGCGGACCTTTTGAACCAGATGAGCTACCCTACGCACGTTGCAAGACCAATTTTGAACCTAGATGGACAGTCAGAGGAAATGTCTTCTCTAAGCCATTGAATACAGGCTGATGTTTCTTGCGCACAATGAGGGCAGCCTACATTTGAGATCTCAAGACAGGTGACAGACTGAGGGCCATATCCTCAAGGGCCGGCGATCAATATCGCAAAGCGCACTTAGCGCTTGCATATTTATTGCCAGCTAACTCTGGAATTAATTGCACGGTTAGCGCGTTGTCAAGAACGCGCATCGCCGAGCCGATACTAGTCACTGAGTTAGCTGCCAAATGTGCGATTGGCGCAGCTAATCCAGTGCTAATCGCACACGGATTGGCGATACGTTGTTGATAGGGCAGGGCTGACTTTGCCATTATATCAACCTTCCATTGGATATTATGGCAAAGTCAGCCTGAAAGCAGGCGTGAGGAAGGTAGCGAGAACCAAGGTTGGCGCTACTTTTCTTATCGCTCTGCAGGTTAGCGTTCACATTGTTGATAGGAGAAATGTCGGTTTGCAACATTACTCACATTGTTTTTGCAAGGAACGGCCAACTTGCATCTCATTTGAGATGCTGAGCTGGGCGTTAAGGTAAGGGCCGCTACGTCAAGGATTCATGCGAAAGTGTAACCTTGTTAATGGTGCGATTACATTGTCGCAGCTTTTGGCCTGTATACGGACGCTAGAGCGGCGATGATGTTATCTTGGGTCCTTGATGTTATGCCCCTTGTTGTCACTTAACATGACTCATCCCCAGATCACTAGCAATTTGCAACTACAATCATTGAATTGATTATGTGAATTGTAAGTGCACAACTCACCCGTGAATCTCACAAGGCGCTTGGGGGAGTAAGTGTGCAGCTCCGTCTCTGGCAAATTGCCATGTCTTGTTGTCCCTCCTGAGAGCCTGCAGGATGGTAGAGCATTAGATGTTGACTATCATCTTGTTCCCGGATTTGCCAGCGACGTAGGAGAATGCTCTTCCTCCCACTCTTGATTTGTGGTTCCGGGGTGAGTCTGCGTGGCCTAGGTTTGCTGTGCGTCATTTCCTCTTGGGGAGGTTGAAGGTGACTCTCTTGTTGATGTATTTCTGTCCAATGATGAGGTGGAGTGATTTGTATGTGTGTGAGTGATATTTAGTTGACTCTTATCTCGAGGTTGATCCAGTGGAGGTTTAGTATGTTCTGTCTTTTGTGTTTGTGACGTGGGGTTGTGATGACAGGTATGTCTGCGCACTTCAGGATGTTTTGGTGCTTGTGTAGTAGTGTTTTGTTGATTCCTGATTTGAGGGCGTTGCCGTAGTCCAGTCTGCTGTTGTGAATGCGTGGTTTTGCTTTTTGATGCATTTGGGGGATATACTTTTGGATGTATTGCGTAGGATCCGTGGGCAGTTAGGGCTGTTGAAGGCTATGGAGTAGATCTGGAAGGTCATGGTGACAGTAGAGTAGTGGATGATGCCGTGGTTGCGTGTGTGGTCTGTCGGTGATGGCAGGCTTACCTGGGCGGAGAGCCAGCAGGTGTTGTCCCATGCGGATGTGGATGGCGTGAGGATGTGGATGTCAGTCTTTTCTGAGTTGAGCTTTCGGCTGATGTATTTCATTCGATCTGCACTTTCCAACATTCATAGCTGGGAGCAGATTTGGTAGTATTTTCAGATCTTCGTGAGGGAGTGGATGAGCTGTGTGTTGTCTGCGTATGAGACTATGCTGAGCCCATGCTATCTGACGATGAAGGTGGGTGTGTCCATGTAGTTGTGGAATACTTGTGGGGCTTAGGGACGATCCGTGTGGTACTCCGCAGTTGATCTCTGTCGGTTGGTGGATGAAGGGGGAGTCAGATCCTGTGGTTTGTTACGGAGAGGGAGGAGTGGATCCAGGAGAGGGCGGTTCATCGTATCCCGGTGTCGTGGTTTCTGGCGGATGTGCTGCGTTGTGTGACAGGGTTGAAGGCTGCAGAGAAGTGTTATGGGATGTGTTCCACTAGTTGGGCCTGGTCAAGTGGCATGCGTATGTCGTAGGTGGTGGTGAGGTATGCGATCTTGGTGCTGTGCTTGCTGCCATACCCCGACTGAGAGGGGGCCCTGATGGGATTTTCTTCAGTGAAGGCACTAATCTGCGGCTTTATGTGTCTCTAGGTGACTTTGTCTGCAAAGTGTGGGAAGGAGATGGCCCAATAGTTCTTCAGGTCTGTTGGGTGAATCCGCTGATACGCAGATTAGTTCAACAATGAGATAGGTCTTGATGTGCTTCATGAAGGTGTTCAGGGATGGTGCGCATGTGGGGTCTGCTGATGGCTCATTCATGGTCTTGTGGTCAAGGTGAGTTTATTTTATCTTATTTGACCCCCATTTCACACCCAATTTTCATGTTTGACCCCCATTTCATGCCCAATTTTCATGTTTGACCACCATTTCACGCCCAATAGTCATATTTGACCCCCATTTCACGCCCAATAGTCATATTTGAGCCCCATTTCACACCCAATTTCCATATTTGTGCCCCATTTCATTACATTGTAATGATATTTTCACACAGACTGAACATTCATGATCATTGTTTTCCCCATACGCCCACATACGTTTCAAGATTTAGGACCGAGTACACCCTGTAAATCATGATTTACGTACAGTATGTCACACTAATTGAGTAATTGTGTGCCACAATTTACACCTTCTTAAGTCAAGTGGTGAACAATTGACACACTATGGCATCTCTGTGATGAGCTGACATGCACGCCATTGTTTGACTTTAGTAGTCATTATAGTTAATTTTGAACAATGTGAAAGTTTCATTTGGGATATACTTATGCAGGAGAGTGATTTGCAGACAGGGTATATGTGTTAAGTTTGTTTATTGTCACAAACAGTTGTTGTGGTAATGTTCACGACACATGTCTCTGTTGTAGTCAGTCACAACGTGATGTGCTCAAGTGAAGTAATTGTTTATTATCCTGTCCCTTCGGGCAATTCCGGCTGCAGTGGCTGTGGGGTGTGGTCCACCTCGGTGATCTTCCTCATCATCCTGGTCATCGTCCGGTGCTGCAGGAACTTGGATCCAGGGGGCCTTGGTGCGCACACATATGTTGTGCAATACACAACATGCTAGTATGATTTTGTTTACCATTTCAGGGCTGTACAGAAGTTTGCCACCTGTGATGTCCAGGCAACGGAAACGTGACTTCAGCACGCCAAATGTGCGCTCAACGATGCCACGTGTACGTCTATGTGCAGAATTGTACTGCCTCTGTGCCTGGGTGGTGGGATTTCGTATGGGTGTCATCATCCACGGGCAGAGAGCATATCCTTGGTCACCTGTCACAAGTAAGAGGGAGATGTGTCCATTATTCATTGTGCATACTGTGTTGGCAGTGTTGAGAGAGGCATTGTACATTTCTGATTTTTGCAGATTTAAATTTAGGTAGGCCATGTGTTGCTTCTGGCTATTTGGCAGCATCAATGCTAAGTACATTGCCTCAGTGTTGATCCTTCAAACAGCCATTTTGCTGGTGTGTGCTGCAAGGTGGCATCCACACATCTAGCAATGGCACTAATCATCACTCCTCGCAGTCAACGCCATGTGAATGTTATCATGACATGGGCCACACCTGGCACAAATCACATTCCGATCTGCATCTGGTGCTGACGACAGACCTGTGACACCACACAACATATGCAATTGAATGTCCGGAGCTTACACACAGCAACTGATAGCAGACCCCTCGCTTGCAGGCTCCACTGAGGGCATTGACGGTTTGCACACGCCATCTACAGCCTCACATGTCATGACATGAACTTCATGGACTACATCCTCTGTCGCAAGCAGAGCCTCAAACTCACATTCCATACATACTCAAGGTCAATTGCACTCTGTGAATTGTTTAACGACATCTGATTGTCCGTGCACTTCACCACACTGATACGCAGGGCACACCTTAGCACACTTCTTGTAATTTGATATGTTTTGGCGTTTGCCAATACATAGTCTACACACATGTTGTGTGCACGGACACATCCACTTACTCATTGTGCAACTACATGACACACCATATTACAGATGGGACAATGAGACTTTTGTGTAGCTGAGTTGGTGATGAGATGCTACACACCACCATCAACAGCAGCACCATCAACACTGCATTTAACAGCAATGGCCAAAGATTGTTTTTCTGGACAGATTTCTCCACCTGCGCATACACATTTGCAACATTTGGCAAATCCAACATTCCACATGCATTGATACAAGCCTGGTCACTCCACAGCTCTGAGTTGACACACTGATGAGACATGGGGGAGTACTTGTGCGATATTTAGTCAACCATCATGTGTCACCAGCAACATGGACAACAACATTATGTTCATCCTCACCAATACACCAACACACCAGACTGGGATGCCAGTGAGGTTAACTTTGATTTGCGACATGGATGTTCAGTAGATGGTGGGTACTGTACGCAGAGGAGCATGGTGATCTCATGCTCGTACACAATACATCAGCATGTGACACCAGGTGGTGTGCCACTGCCTTTTGCAGCCCCCCCTATCGGTACCTAGGCAACGAATTTGAATCCTCATTCTTGATGGGGCAACATTCTAGTGGATTTAGTGCATGTGGTGTGTCCAGTTGGTACTTACCGACAAGCAGTGAGTTTCCATATATGTGATTCTGGAAGCGCTGGTTTATGACGCAGTGTCGGTAGATGAATGCATCGTGCACACTCCCTGGAAATTTGGCAATGACATTTGTGAACAGTCCCCGGTGATCCACTATTGCCTGCACGTTCATTGAATACGTGTGCTTTCTGTTGCGGTATATGTGTGCGCTGTCCGCAGGCGGCACAAATGATACATGTGTGCAGTCAATTGCACCCAACACCTGCGGGAATCCAGCGATGGCATAGAATCCTTGCTTGATAGCAATCTGATCCTGCATGGTGTTGGGGAAGTGAAGGTGTTGGGGTATCAGGCTGAGTATAGCATCCAAGACAGTGGGGAGGAAGCCTGAGAAGGCTGACTGTGATACTCCGCCAACTCTGGCTGTTGTTGGTTGGAATGTCCCAGAGGCCAAGAAGTGCAGCACAGCAAGCAGTTTGGTCTGCGGAGGGATGTTTGTTCTCCGCTGTGTTGGTGGCGTCAGCCTGTGGGCAATGAGGGTCAGGATATGCTGGATGGATGTCCTTTTGAGCCTGTAGTGGGCTATGACATCCTCTGGCTTTAAATCAGCAAGGCAGACACGTCTGCGCAGTGCCCGCTGTCTTCTTTGTCGCTGCCTCAGTGGGGGTGGTCCGGGGGGGTTGCATTGGCGGTGGTTGTTGTTGCCTTCGTGGGACTCCAATCTGCATGATGACTACCTCCATGGCTTCTGTGGCTGTTCTGAGGGAGCTCTGGCCTAGTCTCCCTTATATATGTCCACTTATCTGCAATTTAAGTCAGGTTTGTATCAGGTGTTAAAAACTGGAGCTAACGTGTGTTAGCGCTCGTTTTTTGTAGCTACGCGGTTCGGCGATAGCATTGTTGATAGTGCGATGCTGTGTTAGCGATATTTTTCTGTGGATTTTAGTCAGGAACGCCTACTTCGCATCTCATTAGCGGTGATTATCGCTGGCATCAAGGGCGATAAAAATTCCGGGTACTATCGCGGGATACTGGCGCTAATAGGGGTTAGCGACGCATTGTTGATAGGGCGTTAGGATTATCGCCGCTTTATCGCCTAAAAGTGGCGCTAACGCGGCGATAAAGCCCTTGATAATATGCCCCTAAGTTTTTCCTCCGTTTTTGCGATGTGCTACACAACTATTCAACCAAATATGAATTAACAGTTGTTTCACACAAGCTCAATGTTCGTAACATGCCTTGGGAACAACCTTGTTATGACTCAATTATGCTGAAGAGTTATTCGTAGCAAGACTCCATTAACTGAATATGTGTAGGGATAGTGTTGAGAACTTCCCATTTAAAACATGGCACATTTCATTACATATCTCAGTCTTGAGGCATTGATAAAAAAAATCCCTTTTTACGATTTTCAGTGAATGGTGCAGAGGTGTCCAGATTCTTGGTTTTCACTTACATCCTTTATCCCACTCATAGCAATTGTAAAATTGGTATAATAAATCCAATAACAAAATATGTCCATCGCACAGTTGACGATAAGTTTACTTTCATGATACATCATCCACCAATAGATCCCAAACTACTCAGCTATTAGCTCTAACAATCATAAGATCCATGGAGACCCCTTACATCATGACATTCTACATGTGAGGGATCCATTGTACATGCAGTCTGACACCCTAATTTAGAGCCTGACGGCCAGGTTACTTCATCACAATCATGACACCGATGACATGCACCTTATTACAAGAACCGTAGTATATAATGCATTTGTAATAAGGTGGAGGGGATATCTTTCACATTTGTGATGGAGTAACCCGTCGGCACAATTCTAAATAATGCCCTTAGTTCCTTTACTACAAGCTAAGTTACTAAATAAGATTTTCTTCCCAATGAGAAAGCAAGGTTCACAGATCAAGCAATCTTTAGCTTTCTACAATAGCAAACTTTAATTTCATTCATAAACTTAGAACTGCATGTTTTGTGCTACTTGCACACATCATTAAAAGTGAATATAGCTCTTGAATTTATATACAATCGTTACATGATTGCTCAATCCAATGGTAAGCGGTTGCAGGAACATAATGCAGTGTTACCAGCAGAAGGAGTCCCTTTACTCTAATAAACAAATCACTAGTTTTTCCAATTAGGCCCACGTGTGCCCAAAGAGTGTCTCGTCACATCAGCTCCACTCCCCTGGGTCGCTTTCCTTGCAGTGGCTGAGTGACTGGAATTGATTTTTTGCAGAGGCTTTGGTTAATTCTATAAATTAAACTCATGGGATGGAGTTTCTTTCTGAGCGTTCACTTTAGGTTGTGACAGCAGTTTGCAACACTGCGGCAGATCTCTCCATGATACAATTTTTTTGTCAACTCACTGTTTTACTACCATTTTATAAGCTACTGAAAGTTTACAAAAGGTACAATTTAGCTTACTTAGTGATGTGCTGCACCACCTCATTGGTTTCACTCTGTGTATAGCTGCAACTGCTGTTATTCAGGAATTACCTAGAGATGCATCTAACCGAATTTAGGGGCCTATTAGGATATCTGGCGGATCGCCACCGCCGACCCGGCGGTGGCGATCCGCCCGCCAAATATCCTTTTTCACCCCCGCCATATTAGCATGGCGAGGGGCACCGCGGCGGACGGAAAGACCGTCTGCCGCTTTTCTGCCGGCCGAAATGTCGACCGGGCAGAATAGGGTCACAATATGGTGGCGGTGTCTGCAAGACACCGCCATCCATATCATGATGTATGCGGTGACATGCCTTTCCATGGCGGAGACTCCGCCATGGAAAGGCATGCAGAGAATGCCTTTGGGGGCCCATTGCGGGCCCCCGGGGGGGTTGGGGTGGATGCCTGCACTTGTGGGGTACCCATGGTACCCCCCTTCATTGGCATGCACAAGGTGGCAGGCACCGCGTGGTGCCTGTCACGTTGTGCATGCCAATGCACGACATGCATATATTGCATTGTGGCGGGTGCTGCTTACAGCACCGCCGGCCGCAATGCAACATATGCGAGATGCCACCGCCACCATGGCAGTGGCATCCTAATTGTCATTGAGGGACCGCCGCACCTCTTGCGGGCGGTCCAGTTTGCCGTTGCGTTGGCGGGCGGACACAGTCCGCCCGCCATCGTAATAGACCCCTTAGTTTGCCTGTCTTGTGTAAAACCACCTTCATGTTAAAATGTGCTTTTCAGTGTATGCATATATTTGAATTTCTAAGATCCATAGTGACGGAAATAAGAAGTTTATATAGAAGAGAGCATCATTATCACTATCCTTAGGTAATCTATTCAAGCTTTAAGCTTTTGTCACTCTGCACTAGAGCAGCATCAGAGGTGCACTCTGGCATCAATACCAACTGTACTGTGCTTGCATCACTGCTGTCACAACATGATGGATTTAACCCAGATCTCTTGACTGGGGGTGAATGTTTTGATTTGTTCTGCATTCCGTCCATCAATCGTGTGCCTTTTGCTTTCTCGCCCTAAGTGTGCCAGGTATGCCCAGACGTGAGTCCTGGGCTCACTGTGCCACTGGAATCAAGCTATCCTGGCTGAAGAGGGGTGAAACCCCGAAACCGGTCCTAGGATGCTTGTTTCCGGTCCAGGGAGGACTAGGCTTGGCAGTTCGGGCTGGACTGTTCCCATGAGGCACAGGGTCAAGACTGATTTGCATATGGCCAGGTCTAAACTGGGGTGGCATGGTGAGCAAAAGAATGATGGATTTAACCCAGATCTCTTGACTGGGGGTGAATGTTTTGATTTGTTCTGCATTCCGTCCATCAATCGTGTGTCTTTTGCTTTCTTGCCCTATGTGCACCAGGTATGCCCAGACGTGGGTCCTGGGCTCACTGTGCCACTGGAATCAAGCTATCCTGGCTGAAGAGGGGTGAAACCCCGAAACCGGTCCTAGGATGCTTGTTTCCGGTCCAGGGAGGACCTGGCTTGGCAGTTCGGGCTGGACTGTTCCCATGAGGCACAGGGTCAAGACTGATTTGCATATGGCCAGGTCTAAACTGGGGTGGCATGGTGAGCAAAAGAATGATGGATTTAACCCAGATCTCTGTACTGGGGATGAATGTTTTGATTTGTTCTGCATTCCGTCCATCAATCGTGTGTCTTTTGCTTTCTCGCCCTAAGTGCGCCTGGTATGCCCAGACGTGGGTCCTGGGCTCACTGTGCCACTGGAATCAAGCTATCCTGGCTGAAGAGGGTGAAACCCCGAAACCGGTCCTAGGATGCTTGTTTCCGGTCCAGGGAGGACCTGGCTTGGCAGTTCGGGCTGGACTGTTCCCATGAGGCACAGGGTCAAGACTGATTTGCATATGGCCAGGTCTAAACTGGGGTGGCATGGTGAGCAAAAGAATGATGGATTTAACCCAGATCTCTGTACTGGGGATGAATGTTTTGATTTGTTCTGCATTCCGTCCATCAATCGTGTGTCTTTTGCTTTCTCGCCCTAAGTGCGCCTGGTATGCCCAGACGTGGGTCCTGGGCTCACTGTGCCACTGGAATCAAGCTATCCTGGCTGAAGAGGGGTGAAACCCCGAAACTGGTCCTAGGATGCTTGTTTCCGGTCCAGGGAGGACCTGGCTTGGCAGTTCGGGCTGGACTGTTCCCATGAGGCACAGGGTCAAGACTGATTTGCATATGGCCAGGTCTAAACTGGGGTGGCATGGTGAGCAAAAGAATGATGGATTTAACCCAGATCTCTTGACTGGGGTGAATGTTTTGATTTGTTCTGCATTCCGTCCATCAATCGTGTGTCTTTTGCTTTCTCGCCCTAAGTGCACCAGGTATGCCCAGACGTGGGTCCTGGGCTCACTGTGCCACTAGAATCAAGCTATCCTGGCTGAAGAGGGGTGAAACCCCGAAACCGGTCCTAGGATGCTTGTTTCCGGTCCAGGGAGGACCTGGCTTGGCAGTTCGGGCTGGACTGTTCCCATGAGGCACAGGGTCAAGACTGATTTGCATATGGCCAGGTCTAAACTGGGGTGGCATGGTGAGCAAAAGAATGATGGATTTAACCCAGATCTCTTGACTGGGGGTGAATGTTTTGATTTGTTCTGCATTCCGTCCATCAATTGTGTGTCTCTTGCTTTCTCGCCCTAAGTGAGCCTGGTATGCCCAGACGTGGGTCCTGGGCTCACTGTGCCACTGGAATCAAGCTATCCTGGCTGGAGAGGGGTGAAACCCCGAAACCGGTCCTAGGATGCTTGTTTCCGGTCCAGGGAGGACCTGGCTTGGCAGTTCGGGCTGGACTGTTCCCATGAGGCACAGGGTCAAGACTGATTTGCATATGGCCAGGTCTAAACTGGGGTGGCATGGTGAGCAAAAGAATGATGGATTTAACCCAGATCTCTTGACTGGGGGTGAATGTTTTGATTTGTTCTGCATTCCGTCC
Source organism: Calotriton arnoldi (assembly GCA_963921515.1). NCBI lineage: Eukaryota > Metazoa > Chordata > Amphibia > Caudata > Salamandridae > Calotriton > Calotriton arnoldi. The sequence continues at coordinate 23,944 of CAWUFW010023122.1, read as the reverse complement.
ATCAATCATGTGTCTTTTGCTGTCACAACAGCAGGAGCATGAACCGTATACATCAGAAAGAGGAAAGACTCCCACTGTTTCTTTGGTGCATCATATTGCAGAGGGAAAGTTTATTTGTTCGTTCCATGAATGGGCCATGTCTCCCATGCCTACTCAGCACCAGCACTCTGAACCACTACATTAATCATGTTGTGGAGGGGAGCCATTACATTACTGAGGAAGCATATGAGACATAGCATTTTCCAAAAGTTCAGTTTAAAAATAAGCCAGCCAGGAGGTAGGGAGGCTTAATCTGTTGTTGCACTCATGGTCACTTGTGCACAAGGAAAGAGTCCCTTAACATTCGTTAGGCTAGCCCAAGTCCATAATCCAACTATTTCCTAATACCATACTCACCAAAATGCACCAATAGTGCAAACTAGAGCCTCAGACGTGGCAACTAAAACTGATGTGGTGGCACCTGAGGCTCCTCACTCACACAAAATGGGCAACTGGTAGAGAGTAGAAAAGGGTCCAAAAATAAACCTCACAGTTGACTTTGGCACCTCACTTTCTACAGGCTACATTGTGAGCTCTTTTTCGGATGTTCCAAAGAGAAGGCAGCTCCAAGACAGATTACTGGATAATAAAAGGTATCCAGTAGTGCAACAGCGCCTGCAGTAATGATATATGACCAAAAGCTTTAGCCAGGATTATTTGCTGAGCTCATATTGCCGCATGACTCTACACCACTGCAAGAAGATTCTGATGATATGGACAAGAACTGCAACAATTCACTAATCGAAGTAGTCTCTGCAAGAAACTTATGAAGGAAGGCACTGAGCCAAGCTGTATAGCAGAGTCCAAAGAGGTGCAAATTGATTGCAGATGAGGTATGCTTTACAAAATGTCACACTCCTCACCAGATGGGGAGTTTTGGCCAGTATAAATGAAATGTTCCAGATTGAGTTAGATATGTGTTATGACATCCATGAGTTTTTTCCCTAGCTTAGGCAAATAGATTTGGGCAATGTACCTCGAATCACCGCAATTGAAGGGGTGAAGAGACAGACTCAAACAACTCCACAGGGAACCATCCAGGGAAGAGGGTTCACTGAGTGCACTTGGATTTATAGTACTTCAGCTACAGAACCCAGTTTCTTCCACCTACCTCGTTCCCAAGTCCTCATAGACAGAGGTAGAACATCAATCTCTGGACAAAACAGAGAGGAAAATGAATGACATAAACAACTAGAAGAATGACAATGTCTCTGGTAATGTCCAGTGCTCTTCCATAGATGGTGTACTTGTGCAAAAGAAATTGTATATGCCCACAGTAACACATCATCACTTATACCGGATAATTCAAGATAAAATGGTTTTTATGAGCTCAAACATTTGAAAACCCACCTGCCATGAACATGAAGAGGTCCTGAAAAATAGAGTATTGGCATGGCTTCACTCCTATGTTGGGATGGGTGCAATCAAGCCCAACAGTATTGAATACATATGAAAGACAAGCATTTTTTTCTTTTTATAGAGTTTTATATAGCGCGAACTGGACCCGAAGATATCGGGTATCAGAGCGCTTTACATAGCACCAGTTTAGTTACACAAGGACTCATTCATTTTTGTTAGGCACGGGAAGATTAAGTGATTTGCCCAGAATCACAGGATGTTGAGCGTTGTTGCCGAGACTCGAACCCGGTTCCCCAGCGTCGACGTCGACCGCTCTAGCCGTGAGACTACATCCTCTCCCCCATTGAAAGAGAGAGTAGTCACAACAGATTGTGTTGAATAATAGAGGGCTGTGGAAAGAGCACTCTCCTCTGATTTCTGGTGAAGGAGCAAAATCTTAATCAACCAACCATCCACTGTTAAAATCATTCTAGATTATGGATGACAAGGTGATTCTAACTCTGAAAAACCAATCCAACAAACCGAAGAAACATGGAGCAAATACCCATGCCATACTCAATAAACTGATTTGGGCTGACACCAGTATAGTAGAGTCAAGGACTCAGAAGCATTGACTGAATTTGAAGTATTGCTTCTCCTACATACCTCTGTCACAGTTGGCCAGAAAAATAAGAAGAGAGATGCAAAGTAGGACTGTAACCAATGTTCTAAGTGCCTACATGAAATACTTATGATCTTCTAGCCATTGTTCTGAGTTAGGCTCTGCCCCCTACTGAAAGGCTCATATTCTCCTGTAACAGACTTTGCTATTTAGACTGCACCTGTGATAAAGTGTTCATCTTTCAAGGCTGTGTTTCCTTTTTTTATTCCATAGCACATCTTCCATTTATCCCCCTAGGCATATTACCTTCTCTAAACCCTCCTCCCTTTTCATTTTCATTACTTTTTTATGTATTTTTACCCAGAGGTCACAAAATGGCTGACTGCAAATAATAATTGAACTTGGACACAGCAAGTGTCTCAGTTACAGTTTTACATCTGCAAACGTCAAATCTATGTTAAATTAAACACCATTGTAGTCAAGACGGTTGTTTCTGTGTTGGGGGTGAACAGACATTATTTCCTTTTAATCACAATATAACATTCAAAGGCGCATCTCCCTTGTGTAAGAGAAGTGATTGTTCGGTTGTGCCTGAGTGGGCATGGCGCTCGGGGAACGGAGCATAGACGATACGGAGATGAGCGGTGAGGAAAACCACACGAACTGCAGCCACTTGCCGCTTGTCATCCGTCGCCTGTAGCCCATATTTTCCAACGAGGCTGCGGTATCACTGCAGGAGACTGTGGCAGCCCGAGCCAGGGGCACGGGCAGCCCGAGGTCTGTGATTTTGGCAGCCCTGAAACCACAAGGGCGCAAGGACGTGAGGCTGTGCGGCGGCGGCGGTGGAAGAGCCTCGTGAGGTAACAAGGACCTGAAAGCAGCCAGCTTACCTTCCCTCCACAGAAAACACCAACAGCTGCACCGGGGCACAGGTTAGCAGCAAGCAAGCAAGCAGGTGCGGCAGAGTGTGACAACGCAGCCGCTACTAGCTGAGTGTGTGCCCTTGGCGTCCCGACGGAGGGGCTCCACCCAGGTGTGGGAGTAGCCTGAGGCACCATCAAGAGGCCCCATATCACCCCAGGGGGCCTGGACATGGGGGGGAGGGACAACTCGCTATCAATGGGTGCAGTGTAGGGAGCACCAGGAGTAAATCAGGAATTCAGCCCAAGCCATTAAGCAGGCAAACTGGGAGTGCCTTGAAAAGGAAAAGGAAAAGGTCAAGGACTGTAAGAGACAATTTACTCTTCCTCCCCACCTCCCTCCATCTCTCCATCTCCATATTGCTCAGCATCATCGTAGAGGTTCTTGTGACATAGTGAGGAAGAGGCTGGGAGTTTCTGGGATTCAGACTTCAGCCTTCAGCCTCAAATTTGGCCCACAATGAAAAACAATAGAGTTTCTTCAAACACAATACAACATAACACAATACATCAACATTCGAAACTCTGGTTGTATATCGCTCTTTACGCCTCTTCAAGCCTCCTTAAGCCTCCGCAGGCTATTATTGGAAAACTACAAGGGAGCCATACCCAACCCCAGCGTGTCACTATAATCCTTGTTGGTCCCAGGACAAATGGTCTAACGCTCAATTAAAAGCTCATTAAATCCTCAAACAATACAAATTGGACTAGGGAAAGCACATTGACGCTCCTGCTCCTGCCAACAGAAGCCACTAGTGCACCATAGTGCGCCGTAGCTTGCACACCGAACTATCAGGAAAGGCTTGATTAACAAGGGGCAAGGGGCAGGAAAGCAAGAAAGCAGACAAAATCTCAGATATCTAAGACCAAGACCAAGATGTTCTAAGGACTCTTCTAAGGTCTTTCCAAGTTTTTACCTACAAAATATATAAAAGGATAGACACAGCGAAGCATACCATGAGATCAGGTCGTGTACGAGGAGGCCCAATGCTCAAAAGCAACGCAAATAAGCATAAGCGGAAACATAAGACATCAGAGGGCTCCATGGAGGAACCACAAGCAAAGACCAGGCCAGCTTTACAGCACAACTGCTCTTTAATTGAAATAATCTCTGACATAAATAACTCAAGTGAGGTTCCTTCAATAACGGAAAAAATTAAAACCCCCAAAAACTGTCAGTCCCTTTTCCAGCCAAAGATTTACACGAAATTTTGCTTTTTAAAAAATGCGGGTGACACTCTCCTTTCAAACCCCACAGAATTGCTGGGCCTTCAGTCACCTCTCCAGCCGCTACAACCCACTCGCTCACAGGGGAGTGATAACAAAAGGGAAAGCCCTAGCACGGGAGCCGGCATCTCCAGGCCATCTTATTTAATATCGACCCCACAATGCCAAACGACATTTGGGTCCCAGAGCCCCAAGATTCCGGTCAAGCTGGTTGTGGCTGATATAGAGCCAATCCGAGAACACGGGCCCAATGAAGTGTGTAAAACCTCTGTAGAAGGATCAGTAGATGGACCACCAGACATATAAGACTTGTCAACGGCTGGACATGTACTCCATAGCAAAAATAGAACAGGCAACTGTGCTACAACTGAGGCACTAACTATTTGCGAGCTGGGAAGCTCGGAGGAAACCACGCGGTCAGAGAATACAAAGCACGAAAACACGAAGGAGAGGAAGGAGAGGAATGAAATTAAACCCTCATTGGCATTTCCTGCATTATCAATGAATGATTCGGTGTTAGAATACAAAACATTATCAGCACCATCATCAATACAAACCAAATGGGATATGCCATTAAACTACGACTCAGAGGACCCCGAACAATTCTCATACTTGGGAAAGGAAGAGTGGGAGGACCTCCTGGCTACCTACTCCCAGGACAAGTGTAAGAGTGAGCCTCCTGCAATACTGCAAATACGACAATCAAGGAGAATCAGGAACACCAGGCTGTCGGGGAGACTAAAGGGGAGCAAAACGTAATTACAAACTCAGGAGGCCCATTGGGGTTTTGCAACAAACAGACCATGGAAGTGCCTGGACAAGCTTGTTAAAAACAGTGCAACTCCTGGTAGAGGCCCTCCAATACCAATCCGATAAAATGGATACACAACTAATGCTATTGAATACTCTGGTGTTTTTTTGGGTTGCAATCGACAGAAAGTTAGGCACATTACCACCAGATAAAAGAGGTACCGATCTTATGATAATTAATGCTTACTTCCATCCAAAACGGAAAATAAAGGCAACACAGGAATTATGTGATTTTTTGGAAATATGCATAGGTGAAGGGCCTTCAACAGACCTTATGCTTACCGGGGACCTAAACCTCAATCTAATGGGCACTTCATCAGATGAAGAAGTTCTATTGCAAAATTCAATCTGGAACATCCCATTGCAAGGGAAACCGCGATCAGATAAACAAACCAAAACCGGAAAGCGGATACTGGAGAAATTTGAACATCTTAACCTCAGAGCAATCAATGGAAGATCTGCTGGGGAAAATCCCCCCCGCAACAACACACTGCTCGACAAAAGTTAACACAATAATAGATTACACCTTCATCTCCTTACCCCTATTTCAACATATATCTTCATTCCATATGGGCGATAAAGCTGATAGTGACCACCGGCCCCAAAAAATCATGCTCAATACAAACATGCCTAAATTTGAGTGGTCTTTGGCTCCCCAGGGACCACTTTTTACCATCAATTTTAAAAGACTCAAGTTCGCAGTAGCAGCTGATAGTAGCATGCTGGAAAATGCAAGACAGCATTTCGAGTCAAGGGTCGGTTCAAGTGAAGTCAAGAAATGGGAGAACTTTACAACAACTATGGCAGTATATGGTACTAGGATTAAACTAACAGCACAACAGAGTCACAGCAGTATGAAGTATGTCTCACAAAATTACAAAAAGAAAATTAAGCTCACAAAAAATTCAATTTACCATACGTTGAGACATCTTCTGTATAATCCAGCAGATAAAACGCAAATAGAACTGCTAAGGAAGCAAAAGGCACTGTTAAAAAAACACAAATAAGAAGCTAATAGATCTGTGGAGGACGATCTCTGGGCAAAACTACACGCTGACACCAAACAGAGTAATAGCGCTAGATTATGGAAAACTATAAATCAATTTATACGCCCCTCACATGATGGAGTTTCTTCTAACATCTCAGAAGAAGTATGGGCAAACTACCTCAGGAATCACTTTAATCAAGACACGGAACTCATGACTCTGGAGTCAAGAACCCAAAATGTTTCAAGAAGAGTTACTACTAATAAAGCCTGGACAGTGAGCGACCACAACACCCCTGGTAAACCAGAGGGTCAATTACCAACAAATAACACTCTGATGAGTAAAATCAACACTATCAAGCGGCAAATAGGAAAAGGAAGGAGAGAGGGGGCTCCAGGTCCGAACGGAGTTACACCCGTCCCTTATAAACAAGATGCAAACGAATGGGCTGTAGCGCTGGAACCACTCTTCATGGAAATAAGTTTATTTAACACACTGCCTTGTTCCTGGAAGGGATGAATTATCTCTCCAATATTTAAGTCAGGGGATAAGTCATTACCACAGAACTATCAGCTAGTGGCTCTTATGGATAACGAGGCAAAGTTTTTTGCAGGAACACTTCTAGAGGAGTTGCAGGCTTGGGCCAAAGAGAATTGTGTAATTCCACCTAATCAGACTCGCTTTGCTAAAACAGTTGGAACAACTACTAATATTCTAACCATGGCAATGCTTCTAGACAAGGCTGAATCAACAAAAATGCTCCTACATCTATGTTTTATAGATTACAAGGCTGCCTTCGACCACATAAATCGTAACACCTTATGGTCCAAACTGAGTAGCTGGGGGATCCCACAGCCTCTGCTAAACCTGCTGATCAATCTGCATACTGACACATGGGTTCAGATACAGCTGGGTGATGGGTCACTCCTGTCAAGACGCATACCAACTTAACAAGCATTGGCATAGCCAATAGGTCTCGCCTTTGGGACCTTATAAGTGTTTAGCCATGCAACAGTTGATGTTGTTGCACCAAGGATATTGTGCTGCATAACTAAATACTTATAAGGTCCCAAACGCGAGACCTATTGGCTATGCCAATGCGTGTTTATTGTTGATACTGTACATTCGATTACTTAGGTTTTAGGGTGGATATAACCTTTATATCTTATGTCAATCAGTAAACCCTTTGCTCCCTCTAGTTATGACACTGTATACTTTGTTTACATTTGTATGTCTTCTGAGAGGCCAGCTCAGATGTAGTGATATTCATGCAAAACAGCACTGCAGCGTTGCAATGGGGCTATTTTCTGTGCCAGTCCGACCCTTCCCCGTGAGACCCCTTTGCAGAGAAAATAGAAGAGGGGATTGGCACTCTGAAGTAAAGCTATTTTGCCCTGTGATCGCGTGAACTTTTTCAGTTCAAATTATATTTTGGGCTGAAAAGTTCAAAATGACATTACAAAACGCCCTTGGGTCATGGAGCTACAATCAGTAAATGATGTAGTAAAAGGTTCAACACGTCTAAATAATATAATTTTCAAAAGGACAGGCAATAGCGCTGCTTGAATCACTAGGAATCTGACTATGTGCTCCTAAAAGTTTTATTTATTCCACTCAGTAAGAACACTGTTGTGTTAATTTGTAAGAGCAAAATATATTTTCACTCAAGCTCAGAGTCTATTGAGCTGACGGTGAGTGTGGGTTGGGAGGGGAGGAGAAGAGAAAAGAGAGAATGAAGATAATATGTTTCGCTCACGTTTTGATCAGAGAAAAGCGAGCACACGAGCCGAGATACAAGTGAAGATTTAGCATGCACACAGAAGGCCGGGGGATTTTTATAGATTTCCCCCCATTGGAAAGTGGGGTTGAGGAAATAACTCGTCGGTTTCAGGAAGTGGTGTTTGGGGGAAGCTAATGTTTTAAGAGACTTCTCACACCGTAAGGCTTTTGTGTCGCGTGATGGGTTGGGGAGAGAAAGGAAAAACGCTCCTTCCTCAGATTGGAGATAGATAGGAGCATGGCATTGCTGAACAAGCGCGCGCGCCTCGCGCTGATAGATTTACAAAAAGTTTACATTAACAGCAAAGATGTAAGCCAATTCGTATAATAGGTAAAAATTAACAAAAAAACTGCAAGACAATATCGCAAGGTGTCCTTGATCTAAATGCCGAGATTGGCAGACAGCATGAAAACAAGTGGGAGGGGTGGGGGAGTGCGGCCGAGAGCAGGGACCCGCAGCGTTTACCTTGCGGGAGCGAGCGTGATAATTGCTAACACATGGTGCCGCTCGCTCCCGCAAGGGAATCGCCAAACGTGCACGCGTTGCCATTCAAAGCAATGCAACGCGTGCACGTTTTTACCCTCAAAACTGAATCGATCACAAGAGGTCCCCTCCTACGCAGCGCATGCGCGCTGCGTAGGCGAGACCTAAAAAGGGCTCAAACAGGGATGCGTTTTAGCACCCACACTGTTCAACTTATTTTTAGCAGACCTTGGCCCGATATTAAACAGCTGTAACTCTCACGCCCCAAGGTTAGGTGGGCTAACACCACTGTCCCTCTTTTATGCCGATGATATAGTCCTGATCAGCCACACACAAGTAGGCTTACAACATCTTTTGAACGTCACGCAGGACTATTCTAAAGTAAACAAACTAACTATAAACCTTGAGAAAACAAGGACCATGATGGTCAGCAAAAACAGGAAACATCCTGCAGCTTGATTTGGGGCAGGACCCATATTGAGGACACGTCGGAATATAAATATCTAGGCGTGAAGATAGACAAAGGCGGCCACTTCATTGCTCAGAAAACCAGCATCAGAGGAAAAGGCCTTGCCTTGGCAATCTCTTTAAAAGCACTAAACAGCAAACTAAATGGTCCGTCGCTCCTGCCCTTGGTGATATTTGCCAAACTTCTGCCAACAATTGCCTACAGCAGTGAAGCACAGAGAGGAAGAGATGCAAAAACTCTTGACAACAGCTGCATACAGGGTTATTCTTGGTCTGCCCAAACATACCTCACTAGCGCAAATCAGGCTAGAGTTTGGTATTCAGAAACAGTCTTTGGCAAGACAGGGGGCGTACATTATCACCTGGGACAAAGTGCAGAAATCCAACCAGGGAACCCTAAATGAATATCTGTGGAAGGAGCTACAGCAACAAGCCGCCTCACCCACTGCCAAATACCTCAAAAGTAGCCTGGCCCATACTGGCCTAAAGCAGCTCTGGGACACTCCTACAAACAACATAACATTAAAAAAATTGGTCTGGAAGACGGTCAAATATCTCTCATGGATCGAGGGCAAGGCATCCCTCTCGAAAAGGTCACACGGGTGGATGACCCTGAACACGTACTCAGCGCCAGCAGCTCAGAATTATCTTGACTTGGGTTATGCCAAAACTTCTAAAATTAAGTTCTTGAAGTACAGACTTGACCTGCTACCCTGCATTCAGCATTTCTCGCACTGGCTAAAGGAGAAGGCGGGCTCTTCCTGCAGTTTTTGCGGCTCAGCGCCAGAAGATCTGCTGCACCTGTTATGTACTTGTAAAGAACTGTTGGAAGAACGAAAACAACTGCTAAAACGCCACTTCAATCAGCGAGGGGTACGCTCTAGAAGACAAGCAGTGCTGGCCTGCTTTGCACCTAATGGCCCACAGTTGAACTGCTGCCTGGTGAAATTCCTGAGGTTGGTGGAAAAGAAAATGCCAGCACTATAGCCATAACCCATCCACAGGACAGCATCCGAGTAAAACTAAAATTCTATCATGGAGGCTCAAAGAGGGCAGTTTTTAACTTATTCCCACTGGGCTTGGCACAAAGGCACCTTATTAAAAAATCTCAAGCATTTTATGCACTTAAAAGCACTTTCATAGAACTCCGGCATAAGAATTCACGGGAAGTAGTGGACTTTAACTAAATACCCTCGACCAGTAACAGCATGAGCTGAATCAAAAACTGTTTGGCCAGGAGAATGTTTATTAAGTTGCATTACTGGTTTAAAAAAAAAAAACGTAAATTATGAAATATCTTTTCAATATCGTATGCAGAATTGTTTTAACTTGATGTTCTTTGTATTGGAATAGTTTTTGTTAACTATGCAAATAAACTTACTTACTTACAAAGGCGCCAAGTACTTGATAAGCTATTGCCTCTTTTTCCTGTTTCTATTTTAAGAAGATGAAAAGGTGCCAAATCATCTAAAGACTCTTCCCTCTTTTACATGCCATTTCTGATTAATCACTGAATTTGATTTAAAGGTGATTTCTTTCTTACAGTTTTATCCTCTTTGTTATGCCATTTCTCTATGGTTATCAATTGCTACTGTTTCATATAGTTCCTAAAAATACATAGGATCTGCGCGTTTAGACAACATAAACTAAGGGAATGGTGTCCAGACTGATTCCAGACACCCCAAAGGATATGTCAGCCTTTAGACAGGCTAGCTCACAGTGCCAACATAAGCCCCCTAACATTACCAAGGAGCCAATAGTTTCTGGCAACTATCGAACATGACAACCCTTGATCCTTCAGGGATCTTGGAAACAGTACAGTACTTTTTGCTCAGTCAATCGTACTCACTTAGTCTCAGAGAGATACACAGAATAAACAATCGGGACGTTTTCAATTAGCATTTATTGAACCAGCGTCATTCTAGTATAAAACATGTTTGCTGCGACAATCATTAGACAGAAACAGATGTATAAGATTAGAAGCAACAATAGAGTAAATAAAAGGTAGAATTCTACCATGGTGCTATAACAGTGAATATATGCAGGCATATAGATACATGACGGTAATCAACCGTACTCCTACGATGCAAACCCTACCTAAGTGTACCTAATTGTACCTAGCATGAATGTAGGTGTAAAGCCAAGAATCCCCTAGGAAAGAGCCATCCCCATTATCTGTTGAGCGAGAACGAAGGACCCCGTCTTGGTCTCGAGTTGGACACCCTGCAAGGGATGTCAGACCACTGCGTGCTGGAGCTTCTTCGTGCAGGGACTTCAGCGTCTTGTGTCAGCATGGAAGCTTCACCTCTGTCTAGTGTTGGTATGGTTCTTTTATACCATAAAGATAGTCTCTGGGTTCCTTACACAATCGATATGTTGTGAAAATGATTATGTAAATAAGCCTAAATCAATACCTGCAACTATGCAAAGTAGTTATTTCGCCCTAGGATGAAGATGACCATGACTTTTATGCAGAGTATGTTAATCCTGTTATGTACGTCGTGTGCAGGGACTTTTCTAAGAATCCTCATGCATGATAAATGAGGCTAGTTTCAAGGAAACCAATCAACATTTATTCAACACATAACTGGGTAAAAGGTCAGTGCTAAAACCGGTATGCAGAGCAAGGTAGGACAATTGTAGGTAAAAGGTTGTGTAGCTACCTAGGCCTAGATTGTGGTATTTATTTATTTATAAAGTTTTGTATAGCGCGAATGTGACCCTAGAGGGTGTCAAAGTGCTTTACATGAAGAGAATACGATTAGCAATGGGTCTGATCAACAGGCAAACATATGCGTGAGAGCCGAACATATCATAAATTAAAAATAGGACATCAGTGGTTGGACTGGAATAAAGCCAGTACTAGGAAGGACAATCTACATAAGAGTTTGGTATCTATACCTTTTCAATGTCACTGATATATTGACTTAGGGTAAGAACTTAATCAGTAGATACGTTTTGGCTTCTCTTTTGAAGGCGGAGGTAGAGGAAATTAGGCGAAGATCCGGTGGTAAAGAGTTCCATCTCTTGGGTGCGATAGCCGAGAATGCTCTAGCCCCAGTTTTCTTTTTGTGGGATCATTGGGGTTTCAGAAGCAAGGTGAGCACACTTCGTGATGATCTGCTGCCTCCTGATTTTTCTTGCTTTTGGGCTAGGTAACTGGGGGTGTTGAAGTGTAACGCTTTGTGCATCATGCAAGCAATTTTCAGTTGGATTCTTGCTTCGTATGGTAGCCAGTTTAAGGTTTTTAGGGCTGGTGAGATGTGCGCATTTCTTTTAGTTCCGAGGACAAGTCTTGCTGCTGCATTGAGGGAGGCTCTTAGTGGGGCCAGTTTGCATCTATGTAGGCCACATAGTGTGGCACTACCATAATCCAGTCTGGGTAATACTAGGGCTTGGACCGCTTGTTTTAGATCTTCGTGTGGTAGGTAGGGTTTATGTTTCCGCAGAATGCTCAGTTGGTAATTTGCTAATGTGATCCTGCATATTTAGGTGTGTGTCTAATGTAATACCTAAGGATCTGGCAGAGTCTATGATGTGCGGCGAGCATTTGAGGGCTGTAAGATGATTCAACCACAGATCAATCTTGGGGTTGTTATTCGGCGGAGAGATGAGAAGAAATTCAGTTTTATCAGCGTTGAGTTTGAGGTGGTTAACGGTGAGCCAGAGGAGTGTATTTTGTAGGATGGAATTGAGGGATATAATGTCATCTGGAGAGGCGATTTTGAGATATAGCTGAGTGTCATCCACATACATATGGTAGTGGATGTTAGAAGATTTTAGGAGGTTTGCTAGTGGTTCCAGGAATAGGTTAAAGAGAATGGGGGAGAGAGAGGATCCTTGAGGAACACCAAGAGTTATCTTGTGGGACTTAGAGAGAGATTGATTCATTTTGACTCTTAAGGATCTGTTTTGGAGGAATGAAGAGAACCATTGTAATACGACCCCTGATAAGCCCATTCTTTGTTCCAGTAGTTTCAGTGGGTTGCCGTGTTTAACGGTGTCAAAGGCAGCAGATAAATCAAGCAATATTAGAAGGCATGATTTGTTATGATCCAGCATTTTTAGTATGTCATCTACAATATGAGTAAGGGCAGATTCTGCCAGTAGTAGTTCCTTCGCTAGTTGAAGTTCGTTCTCTATCTCTGTTGTTTTATCCTTGAAGAAGGTGGCCAGTTCTTCGCAATTTGGCAGGGTGCTGGATCCGGAATCTAAAGGGTTTGATGTGTTGCGTGACGGCTGTTTGACTATTTCGAATAGTTTTTTGGGCCTATTTCTGGCTTGGTCGAGTTGAGTTCTGATAAAATTAACTTTTGGTACATTGGGGTACTTAACATTGGGGTACTTAACAACTGCTGAAATGTAAACTCTTCTTGAAGACTTATATACTATTTAACTCTTTGACAAAGGTGAATAGTTCACAGAAATTAAACCTCAACTACCACCACTTAGAGCTATGAACATAGCAGGCACCCCAGCTAAATCTTTAGACCCAGATTTTTTGACAGTTCATGCAATGCAGTACAGCATGGCAAGTTGCTACTCTGCTTGAAGGGGAGTGTAAGAAATTGGATTATTTGTTGAGAGGGCTGGAAGCCTCACTGAAATAATAAACAAAAATTATGTCAGGGTGAGACACAAAAGTCACTATATTAGCCTGTGCTTAACCCTCTGGTACCCTGGTGCAAAAGCAGTCAGGGTTAACTTAGAAGCAATTGTTATAGCATTTATACAGCACTCAAACACTAATAAAGTGAAAACAAAACACAAGAAAATTCCCAAACTAATTAAGAAAACTAGAATAAAATGTAATAAATTACATGACATAAAAAACCCCCAAAAATCCAATCAGTAGAACCAGAGATATGAGGTTTTAAAATTTTAGGTGAAAATAGCACCAAAAAGCAAAAAGCTTCACTCGCAGTTATCTAATCACGCAGGACCAGGGAAAAATCACATGTTTAGTCTAACCATGATGGAGCGTGGTTCAGATACAGAGATCAGGTTAGTCCCACTGAGGCGTTACCTAGACAAGTCCAGGCCGAAGGGTGCATTTCGCATTGATGAGGTCCGCGAGGAGGAGGCTGTTGGTACGAGGAGCAAGTCGAGAGTTGCAGACGGTCATTTCTGCAGCATGAAGAGCCAGTCACCACTGGAGGACTTTGTAGATGGTTGCTTGTGTTGCCGGTCATTGTGGACAGTGGCTGTTGGTGCGATTAGCAGGTTCCTGCTAGAGCTTTGCATTGGCGGTCGCTGCAGGCGGTCGATTGTCAAAAGAAAGCCATGACTTTATACTTATGAGGAGCCCGAAACTTTTTTAACTTAGCCTTTTCTTCAGAAAGACCTGGGTGGGAGGAACTCACATAGTTTTACTCCAGAGATTCCACTGAGTTCCACGAGTGGTGGAATTCCGGTCCGCCATACACACTTGTGCGTAAAAAAGTTTTTTACACAAGCGTGTACTGCATTGGTATTGCGAGAAACGGTACGAATACAGTGAGTGTCTGTAGTTGATGAACAAGAGGAGAAATAAGTGATTGCAGCAGATATCCATGAAAACGTCAAAGTTACGATGCAACTGGGTCATATGGGGAGGGAGAGGGTCAAGAAAGAAAACATGACTATTGAATAAAAAGCAATGCGCATTTTGGCAATAATGATAACAACCCTCTCCCCTGGCCCCCCACACACCGCAAACTCCTTTGCTCTCACCTGTTTGGGCAGCAGGTCAGCCAGCGCAAGCACTCCCAGACACAGGGCCAGTCATTTCCTCATGGTGCTCCTGTTTGTTGCTGAGCTCCTCTGCCTGGTCGCTGTGATTGATTGACTGGGCCGAGGTTTTGGTCTTTGGAGCGGTTCTTGTGCCTCTGTGAGGACAAGATGGATGAATGACTCGGTCTCTGTTTTTTTTTTAAAGCTTTCATGTGAGCAAGCAACACTGGGAGCTCTGACGAGCGGGCTCCCTCCTTCTCGTCACTCCCTCACCCCTCATGCCCTTTCCAATGCAAATCTCGTTCAATGCATGACACCCCACCCCCAAATCCACCCTGTCAAATTCAAATCCTGGAGCACCGACTCACAACTTTGCGAGTTATTTATATTTTTGCATCACTCCTCCTAAATTTTCATTTGTGTTATTCTTTTTTTTAACCCTTTGCACCTCACAGGAGTATCCAAGATCCTCTCCTGTCTCCTCCCTCTTTTAGCAAGAGGGTGGTTGTCTTGAGTTTGAATGACTGGGGAATTTTGTCACGTTGTGCAGGGTGGCTGGCTTCCTGGGACAGTCATGGCCAATCTAGTTTCTCTACAGGCTGCTCCTGCACGTCAATATTGTAACAACCATCAACAATGCACGAGCCGCCTCCAGGAGACTGGGAGGCGGATCCTCCAACAAGGAGCCCCAAGAAGTGGGCGAAGCCAGACTATGTTTTTCCCATCAATGTGTTGTCTACTGGTGAAGAGAAGTGTTGTGCCCACACCGGAATGTAGGGAGCCTGTGTCTCTTACCCTCTCTGGAGAAATAGGCGTGTTTAAAGATGTCTACCACAAATATTTCACAACTAAAACCTACATGAACTGGTTAAGAATTAGGGGTGGGTGGTGAATTCCGCAATGTGGCAGTTGGCAGAGTCGTGGATGAACCCGCGCTCCAAACAGAGTGGACAAAACTCTGCAGATTCTACCAACGGAGCAGAGTTTACCGCCCACCCGCAAGCCATGGGTCCAGAACCTGGGGACACCACTTAGGGATCATGACTAACTCCATCAGAGGCCAGCAGCAGGGTGCAGGCAGGTCCAGTTGGTGCTGGTCAGTTGGGCAGTTGCAGAGAGGCCTCTTCAAGCATGTTGTACCCCTGTAGCTCACACAGGATCAGCCTACTGACCATTGGAGTCACACTGGATAGCCTGGGTTTAAAGCAAGCAGGTCCAATCCTTCTTCAGTCAGCGAGTCAGTACCTCTTCCTCAAACAGTAGGGCAGTGCCTTTTATGAATATTCCACAGATCAAGGGTGTTCTGATAAGAGGTTCTGTTGGTCCCACTTTTATACCTAGTGCCAGCCTTTGTATGGGGGAATTCCATGACCTACCCACCAAAATGGATTCTGCCCAGTTCCTCTCCTTCCCCTGACTCCAAACTGTTGAGGGTGACAAAGGCCTGGTGTCAGGTTCCTTAGTGTGTGCAGCAGGCAGAGCTTTTTGAAGTGTAATGGGGCAGGACACAAGTCCTTCTCAGCCATCCTCTCAAGAAGACCCTCTCCCATCACACCTAGGCTTCCTTTCACTGCCTGGAAGCAATACACAATCCACAAAAGCAGTGCCATTCTCTGTCATGCAACCCAGGACATTGGCAAAGTTGGTTTGGGCAGAAAAATTGCATTTGTATAAAATTATAACTAAAAATCCAAATTTTCCATTATAGAGGATGTAAAATTACACTTCATTTGAGTACAAACATAATTTCTATATCTGCTCCAAAACTGAAGTTAGCGCTTATTAAAGGCAATAAGGTGACCTGGTGTTAGTCTACTGGAGAGATAGCCTTAAAAAATGAAAAAAATGACTTTAGGATTTTTCACTGACTAAAGATGTAAAGCTTGAATTCACATCTCCTACTTTTTAAATACCATACACTCTGCCATTGTGCCCAGTATTAACTTTGGTACTATCTCTACAGTTGATAATGAAAGAGGTGACAATGATTAGGTGAATATTAACAGACCAGGTTTTCATTGATGTGGAAATCAATGCTTTTAGAAAAGGCCTAGCCTATTGTCCTTAACAATCATATAACTTCCCTGAGGCCCATTTGGATTTGCAAAATTTCATAAGATTGCTAAAACTAAAATGTTTCTTTCACAGCATGGATAAAAAGCCTTACTCTACTTCATCTGTACCGACTGCTGCCTCTTATACTGTTGATGATGTATCAGGCATTTAAACTTTACTGTGCCTTGAGAATCCAGAACAGGTACACAATCTAAGAGAACTGTGTGAATGCTTGGGGATTCAGGATGTTGTGAGTAGTGACAGTGGTTTAAAACCGAACTCCAAATTTCAACCTCTAGGGTTACAACAGAACAACATAGAAGTATTTTACAATAAGGTGACAGAGAATCTCTATAGATTGGCAGCTAACAGTGCTAGGTTTGCCTCTGGAGTCAAGAAGAACTTGTCTAAACTTGAAAGAAAAGCATTATGGGATTTGAAGGCATATAGAGAGGTGAAGCAGACAAGGAAGCAACATGGTGATTATGAACAAGAATATTTGGCTGAGATTGGTAGACAGTTAGCTGACACTACCTGCTATGCAGTATTGCCATATAATCACATGAAGTTGTTAACTATCTCTATCAATAGGAAATCATATGATTGGAAGGAGAGAGGACTAATATCTGATACCGAGCATAGATATCTTTTGGTCAACAACACTCATTTTCACTGAATATATGTTTTTTTCATGTATTTATTTATAAAGTTTTGTATAGGGTGAACAAGACCCAAGAGGGTATCAGAGCACTTTACCAGTGGTCAGGAAGGAAGAAACAGCAAAAGAAGTAACAAAATCAAGAGCGAAATAAGATGTGGTGGGTCCCAAAAGGAGACAGGAGGCTACCATCGGGACCAAGTCACCACAAAATATACAAGATCATAGGAGTCCAGAACTACACATCGGTATAGCAAATGTAGGCAAATATGCAGAAGAGAGTACAATTTCCAAATAGGAGACCTAATATTTTTAGTATTGGCTCCCCTACTGAGTGTCTCCCTGAATAAGTGAACATTACTTTACAGAAGTTTGTTTCAATTTACCTGCACATAGCAGAGACAGCAAAGATATACTGAGGAAGTTGGAGGATATAAGTTGGGAGCCAGGCACAATGTGCTTTGTACCTCTAGATGTGACTAGCTTGTATACTAGTATTAAAAAAGAGTTTGGTATGCTAGCTCTCACCAGTCTTTTGCAGACTAGGAAAGCCACACATTTAGAACATTGTGAAATGATCCTTGAGATGGTGGACATCATCTTATAAAAAAAAGTTTCTTACATAATGGACAATAGAACCAACAGTTGTAGACTGCCATGAGCTCCAGGTTTGCTCTTTTTATGCCAAAATCTTCATGGGGTGGTATGAGAGGGAGCATGCCTGGTGTTGCTAAGTCATCACCTGGATGGAACATATTTTCTTCTAGGGGCGGTACATAGATGATAATATTGTAATATGGACTGGTTCATCTGAACAGCTCAATGCCTAATACAGTTATCTGAATGCTGATCGATATCATATCAAACTGACACCGGATCAAAATATGGTGACAATTACCTTTTTAAATCTAAACCTGAATGTAGAGAACGGAAAAATACAGAGCATGGTTGATAAGAAACCAACTTCCTATAACAGTATCTTACATGCAACTAGTGCCCACCCTAGGTCTATTATAGATAATATATCATGGTGAAATGGATAGGGAGGGACATAATTGTAATAATGAAGATACCTTCTTGCAGGATATAGATTCCCCGAGGAAGAAATTTCAAGTTAGAAGATACAGTTTGACATGTTTAAACAAAGTAACAGCCAAGATCAAGAGACTGGACAGAGCTGTGACACTACAGGAGAAGATACCCATGGAGACCGTAAGGGCAGTTGCGGCCCGGGGAGGTAGTGCCATGGGGCGGTGTGGTGGGGCGGGGGGTAGTAAACTCCGGTCATGGCCGACCGGAGTAATGTAAACAAATAAATAAATAAAACGAATTTCGTTGCGTGCGCTGAAACGCCATATGCGTTTCAGAGCGCGCAATAAAATTCGTTTTATTTATTTATTTGTTTACATTACTCCGGTCGGCCGTGACCGGAGTTTACTACCCCCCACCTTACCCCTCCCCCACCCCGCCCCACCGCGGCACTCCCTCCACGGGCCGCTACTGCGTAAGGGGTAGAATAGCCCTCACTACACAATACAACATGCTCAGCAAGGAGATTATTAAGATATGCATAAGACACTGGCATTACATATTGTGGGGGAAAGACTATACGGAAACACCTATGCCTCAGTTAAGTAGTAAGCACGCCAAGTAATATCAACTGGTTTAGTAACAAACCCAGTATTGCTATACCTGTAAGGAGTGTAATGTTTGCAGCTTGGGGCCAACCAAAAATTGGAATTGTCTTATAACTCCTGTAGGACTTTTCACATTTGTGAGTTTATCAACTGCAAAACATGTTTTGTGGTCTATATAATAGGCTTCCCCTGTGACAAAATCTATGTTGGGAGCACAACCAATAGCCTTAAGAGTAGAACACAAGAATACACTGGAGCTATGCATATTGTGGATATAAGATACCCAATGGGCAATCATTACTCAGAGAAACATGCGTGTACCAATTCCTTTTAGTTTCATGGTATTAAACATTGCCCTTTAAATAACAGAGGGGACAACAGGGAACATGAGCTTAGAAAGGATGCATTATGGATTTGTAAATTGTAGGACACAAGATTGATACTAAATGGAATAATTTCTTACAACTCCATCTTTTCTGTTGTTGGTGTTTCCAGTTGTATGACCTTTCAGTGAGGGAAGTTTGAGGGAGAAAAAATATAGAGTTTCCATTTGCATGCGGCTAGTATAGTCCTCTGCAGTCTTTGGTTTGTTCCTTTCCCTCTCCAAGGACCCCACCAACACCAGGAACAACTTCCACAAATGCATTACCAGTTTCACCAACTGGTTAAGGAATAACTGCCTGTAGCTCAACACAGATAAAACTGAGGTACTGATCTTCGGGAATGACCACTCCCCCTGGGACAGCTCCTGGTGGCCCATGGAACTGGGCCAGCACCTGCCCCGTCCAAACCACAAAAAAACCTCAGCATCATCCTAGACAGCAAGCTAACCATAACATCCCAGGTCAATGCTGCCTCCTCCTCTTGCTTCTTTATCCTACACATGCTTCACAAGATCTTCAAATGGCTTCCACAGAGCTCAAGACGCACCATCACTCAAGCCATCATCACCAGCCGACTGGACTACAGTAACATTCTCTACTCAGGATTTGCAGCTCACCTCCTCCATAGGCTTCAGGTCGTACAGAATGCACCGCCAGACTCGTCCTTGACCTCCCCCGTTGAGCCCATATCACCCCTCACCTCAAGAAACTCCACTATCTCCCAGTGCAGAACAGTTGCCAATTCAAGCTATTAACCCATGAATACAAAGCCCTTCACAACTGCGGCCTGCCTACATCAACCTCAGCCTGAACTTCCACCAGCACACCTCCGCTCTGCCTCCCTCATGCTCGCTTTCACCCCCCGCATCTGCTAATGCAGAAGCAGTGGCCGCTCGTTCTCCTACATCGCAGCAAAGATGTGAAATGATCTCCCCCTACACCTCCGGATCTCCCCCTCACTACCAGAGTTCTGAAAATCATTGAAGACCTGGCTCTTAGAATGAATGACTTGACCCCTCTAGCCCCTGGATAATCTCACTGGTGGCAAGCAGCACTCTAGAAATCAACTGATTGATTGATTGATTGTTCTGAGGAGTGCTTATCTTACAATATATTCGTATCAGTTTGAAACTATCTTCACTCATGCAACCATATTAATTGAGTATTAGCATGTGCTAGTTGACTTATAGGAATAATTTGTGAAAATGATTGTTCACGTTTGTTGTTTTTAATGTATAATTTGTTTCGTACTGAGTTGAAGGGACGTAAGTGACTTTGCTACAACATGTTTCAGAACAGTAGTAAACAACTATGAAGTCACACATATAATTTGTTTGAGTGGCTCGTGAGAATCAATGACCGTTTTATAAACGGAGTGGATTCTCTCAATTAGTTACTTTGGTGTCGGAAAGCCATGAGAATGTTTGCTTATGTTTTTCACACTTTACCACATTAGTATACACTATACACCCTTGAAGTTGCACATTCAATTTGTGAGAATAGCCTGTAAGGGAGGACGCCTGTTTTACAAAAGGATACAAAGGGGATGATGGACGGAACGTTTGAGCCAATCAAACACTCACCCCAGTCAACTGATCTGGGTTTAATCCATCATCATTCTTTAGCTCACTCCACCACCCCAGTTCAGACATGGCCATATGCAAATCAGTCTGACCCTGTGCCTCATGGGAACAGTCCAGCCCGAACTGCCAAGCCATGTCTTCCCTGGACCGGAAACAAGCATCCTAGGACCGGTTTCTGGCATTCCAGCCGTCATCAGCCAGGCTTGCTTGAATCCAGTGGCAAAGTGAGCAAGGGACCCACGTCTGGGCATACCCCCGCCAACTTAGGGCGAACAAAGCGATACAAAAGGGGATGATGGACGGAACGTTTGAGCCAATCAAACACTCACCCCCAGTCAACTGATCTGGGTTTAATCCATCATCATTCTTTAGCTCACTCCACCACCCCAGTTCAGACATGGCCATATGCAAATCAGTCTGACCCTGTGCCTCATGGGAACAGTCCAGCCCGAACTGCCAAGCCATGTCTTCCCTGGACCGGAAACAAGCATCCTAGGACCGGTTTCTGGCATTCCAGCCGTCATCAGCCAGGCTTGCTTGAATCCAGTGGCAAAGTGAGCAAGGGACCCACGTCTGGGCATACCCCGCCAACTTAGAGGCGAACAAAGCGATACAAAAGGGGATGATGGACGGAGCGTTTGAGCCAATCAAACACTCACCCCCAGTCAACTGATCTGGGTTTAATCCATCATCATTCTTTAGCTCACTCCACCACCCCAGTTCAGACATGGCCATATGCAAATCAGTCTGACCCTGTGCCTCATGGGAACAGTCCAGCCCGAACTGCCAAGCCATGTCTTCCCTGGACCGGAAACAAGCATCCTAGGACCGGTTTCTGGCATTCCAGCCGTCATCAGCCAGGCTTGCTTGAATCCAGTGGCAAAGTGAGCAAGGGACCCACGTCTGGGCATACCCCCGCCAACTTAGGGCGAACAAAGCGATACAAAAGGGGATGATGGACGGAACGTTTGAGCCAATCAAACACTCACCCCCAGTCAACTGATCTGGGTTTAATCCATCATCATTCTTTAGCTCACTCCACCACCCCAGTTCAGACATGGCCATATGCAAATCAGTCTGACCCTGTGCCTCATGGGAACAGTCCAGCCCGAACTGCCAAGCCATGTCTTCCCTGGACCGGAAACAAGCATCCTAGGACCGGTTTCTGGCATTCCAGCCGTCATCAGCCAGGCTTGCTTGAATCCAGTGGCAAAGTGAGCAAGGGACCCACGTCTGGGCATACCCCCGCCAACTTAGGGCGAACAAAGCGATACAAAGGGGATGATGGACGGAGCGTTTGAGCCAATCAAACACTCACCCCCAGTCAACTGATCTGGGTTTAATCCATCATCATTCTTTAGCTCACTCCACCACCCCAGTTCAGACATGGCCATATGCAAATCAGTCTGACCCTGTGCCTCATGGGAACAGTCCAGCCCGAACTGCCAAGCCATGTCTTCCCTGGACCGGAAACAAGCATCCTAGGACCGGTTTCTGGCATTCCAGCCGTCATCAGCCAGGCTTGCTTGAATCCAGTGGCAAAGTGAGCAAGGGACCCACGTCTGGGCATACCCCCGCCAACTTAGGGCGAACAAAGCGATACAAAGGGGATGATGGACGGAACGTTTGAGCCAATCAAACACTCACCCCCAGTCAACTGATCTGGGTTTAATCCATCATCATTCTTTAGCTCACTCCACCACCCCAGTTCAGACATGGCCATATGCAAATCAGTCTGACCCTGTGCCTCATGGGAACAGTCCAGCCCGAACTGCCAAGCCATGTCTTCCCTGGACCGGAAACAAGCATCCTAGGACCGGTTTCTGGCATTCCAGCCGTCATCAGCCAGGCTTGCTTGAATCCAGTGGCAAAGTGAGCAAGGGACCCACGTCTGGGCATACCCCCGCCAACTTAGGGCGAACAAAGCGATACAAAGGGGATGATGGACGGAGCGTTTGAGCCAATCAAACACTCACCCCCAGTCAACTGATCTGGGTTTAATCCATCATCATTCTTTAGCTCACTCCACCACCCCAGTTCAGACATGGCCATATGCAAATCAGTCTGACCCTGTGCCTCATGGGAACAGTCCAGCCCGAACTGCCAAGCCATGTCTTCCCTGGACCGGAAACAAGCATCCTAGGACCGGTTTCTGGCATTCCAGCCGTCATCAGCCAGGCTTGCTTGAATCCAGTGGCAAAGTGAGCAAGGGACCCACGTCTGGGCATACCCCGCCAACTTAGGGCGAACAAAGCGATACAAAGGGGATGATGGACGGAACGTTTGAGCCAATCAAACACTCACCCCCATTCAACTGATCTGGGTTTAATCCATCATCATTCTTTAGCTCACTCCACCACCCCAGTTCAGACATGGCCATATGCAAATCAGTCTGACCCTGTGCCTCATGGGAACAGTCCAGCCCGAACTGCCAAGCCATGTCTTCCCTGGACCGGAAACAAGCATCCTAGGACCGGTTTCTGGCATTCCAGCCGTCATCAGCCAGGCTTGCTTGAATCCAGTGGCAAAGTGAGCAAGGGACCCACGTCTGGGCATACCCCCGCCAACTTAGAGGCGAACAAAGCGATACAAAGGGGATGATGGACGGAGCGTTTGAGCCAATCAAACACTCACCCCAGTCAACTGATCTGGGTTTAATCCATCATCATTCTTTAGCTCACTCCACCACCCCAGTTCAGACATGGCCATATGCAAATCAGTCTGACCCTGTGCCTCATGGGAACAGTCCAGCCCGAACTGCCAAGCCATGTCTTCCCTGGACCGGAAACAAGCATCCTAGGACCGGTTTCTGGCATTCCAGCCGTCATCAGCCAGGCTTGCTTGAATCCAGTGGCAAAGTGAGCAAGGGACCCACGTCTGGGCATACCCCCGCCAACTAAGGGCGAACAAAGCGATACAAAGGGGATGATGGACGGAACGTTTGAGCCAATCAAACACTCACCCCAGTCAACTGATCTGGGTTTAATCCATCATCATTCTTTAGCTCACTCCACCACCCCAGTTCAGACATGGCCATATGCAAATCAGTCTGACCCTGTGCCTCATGGGAACAGTCCAGCCCGAACTGCCAAGCCATGTCTTCCCTGGACCGGAAACAAGCATCCTAGGACCGGTTTCTGGCATTCCAGCCGTCATCAGCCAGGCTTGCTTGAATCCAGTGGCAAAGTGAGCAAGGGACCCACGTCTGGGCATACCCCAGCAATACACTGAACGGAAGCACAC